>APFE030362296.1:29124-49647 GCA_000404065.3 Pinus taeda | reverse complement strand
TATTATAATAATTTTGATTAATTATTATTTGGCTACTATTGAATCTATTAACTAAATTAAACTCTTAATAATAAATTTAAACATTTAGTAGTAAAGATTAAATAATCAAAGCATTTATTTATTATTACATTAATAAATGGTCTTTTCAAAATACCTTAAAATACTTAAAATTAGTTAAGAATAAGGATAATAATAAATAAAAATGATTAAAACAACTGACATCCATTTAAATCTTCTCACTTCAAACTATTAAAAACTATTTAATTCCCTCATTCAAGCTCTTCTTCTATAATCCTTCAAGAAGTGCTGATGATGTATCCCTGTTGGGATTTCAAACGTTGACGAAAAATGGTTTTTACTGTGGGTTCTCTAGTTAATAAATTAGAAGATATAAACCATAGATGTCTTAAATCCAAGGAGGAACAAATTCAATAAAATTTTTTCCCCAAAATCAAGCAAATTCAACCTAATGAAAAGACTTCAGAATTGCTAAAAAATGATAAGAAGACCAAAAAGAAAAACAAAGGTGACAAAAATATGTTTTTATCTTTTTTCTTTATAAGGGCACAAAGAGTTCTTAAGAAAACAAAACTACTAAACACTTCAATATCAAATTTAGCTTAAAGAACATCAAATTTCACAACCGATAGGAATGATTAACATGATAAGAATCAAAGTGAAAAGAGGTTGCAAACTCAAAGAAACTAATCTGAACAGTAGTTTACAAACTCCAACAAACAAGAAAGATTTCAATAAGGCCAAGAAAAACTTTTCAAGCTTGGAAGAAGCACTTTTTGAAAAACCAGAAAAAACCAAGTATGTCAAGTTTAAAGAAAGCAAAGAAAAGCAATGTAAATTCTCATTTATAAGTTAATTGAAACCAATTCCTTGTTCCAAAAGCCTAGAGTAGCCAAGAACTTCACTAAGAAGCCTTGAACCCAAACACAAAAAACTGTCACTTCACCAAGAGGCAAGCCCTAGGTTGTCTAGGTCTTTCCACAAAGAGAGATAGGAAACTAAAAATATGCAAGAAGCAAGACTCTCCTAGACAATGAATGACTAAGCAGAAGTAATACAAATCAGGAAAAACCTTTTATTGGACTCAAATTTGAAAAATTCATTCAAAACCAAACATACACAACTGTGTAGTGACAGACCTACGTGTATACGTGACTGTACTCAAGGAAACCAATGTATATGTGTGTTTATTTGGATAAAAAGTGTGTGTATGTGACTGTGTGAATTAAAAACATCATATACAAAAGCTAGCAAAGAAAAAAAAAATCAGGCCTGATCCAAAAGATCATACTTTTTGCCCACTTGGGTTAGGTCAAGTGGCAGTGGTTGTGGAATGAAGTCTCACTAAACCAGGGATCTTGGGTTCAAATATTGTGCTACCCTCCCCAGTAGTGGGGTGAATAATGGACATGTAAAATCGAAAATCAAAGAGTCCTACGAAGCTTACAAAAAAAAAAAACAAGAAACCAAACAAGAAGGCCCAGATGAAGAGAGAAAAAACCCAAACAAGGAAATGCAAGATTGTAATCCCTAGTGGAGTCACCAATTATGTTATCAAATAAAAGAACCTAGGGTCTAGATTGAGAACCCCAACAGATCGAAGGGCATACACCAATAAGAAGCAAGCAAACAAGTATTCCTAATCCCTAAACTACTAAAATGGGACAAAGGGATAGTACCTGTAGGTCCTACGTTTGAGAATCTTCCTGTATGGTCCAAACTGTCTTCTTCCTCCAATGCTTCAAAACCTGCAACTCATTCTAGAAAAGCGTATATACTATAAGTAGTTCAAAGTATGTTCAATATATGAATGTTAGATGATATAGGCATATAGATATAAAACACGAGATCATACATAATTAGATCATAACCTGAGTTAAAGCATAATGATCATCACAACATGAATAAGATAGAGCTTTTTTATTGATGTCTGCAAAGAAATCTGGAAGAATACAACCTAATTCTACCGCGACTCCAAGAGAAACCTTTCTCCGGATCCCTGTAGCCCAAGCCTCAACAGTCCTCTTTCAAATGCATACACATAGATACCATATAAAGGAGATGGACATATTTATGAGGAAATAAGGATTTCCTATATCTGGGAGTGTAGGAGGCATAGGGATAAATCAGACTTGATTAGGGAGCAATTGGATATAACATCGATATCTTATATTTCTCTACCTTTAGGCCTTGTTATGAGGTGTATTTATATCACCTCAAAACAATTGTTTTAGTTGGGATAAGATTATGCCACGAGATCCTATAGGTGGGATGCCAGTGTAACCTATAAACCCCACCCATAAAATAGTACTTTATATTTTTTAATATTTTAAATTATATATGCAAGTTGGTTATACCTAGTGCTGCATGTGCATGGACTTTTTGAAGGGCAACATCATGTATGGAATTTAAAATAACGTTTTTTAGTAAAAGGACCAAGTCTGAAGGGAAAGGGTTGCCCAAGGCCATGACTTAGAGCATCAAGTATACAAGGTAGATAAATGATGCTATAACAACAATGGATCCAGAAAAGATAAGGGCCATCATGGAGTGGGCATCTCCTAAGAATGTGGATGAGGTGAGATCATTTATGGGATTGGCAGGTTACTACAAGAGGTTCATCATGAACTTCTCATGCATTGCATATCCTATCACATCATTGTAGCAAAAAGGTAAGGGGATCGAATGGACAAAAGAATGTGAGGGTAGTTTTGAGCAGCTTAAGAAGTTGTTGACACATGCTCCAGTGCTAAAGATTATGGATCTAGAAAAGGAGTTTGTAGTATGTATAGATGCTTGCAGGAGAGAACATGGAGGAGTTCTCATGCAAGAAGGACAGTTAGTGTGCTATGAGTCACAGAAACAATGAGCATGAGGAGAAATATCCAATGCATGATCTTGAGATGGGAATGATTATACATGCATTGAAGATGTGGAGGTACTATCTTCTTGGAAGGAGATTTACATGTATGAGAGATCACAGTGGGTTGAGGTATTTATTTGATGAGCTAAATCTGAATGCATGGAAAGCTAGATGGTTAGCTACCCTCAGTGATTTTGACTTCAATATTAGATACATCGGGAAGGAGAACCAAGTTGCATATTGTCTTGGCAGGAAGGTACATGTAAATCGTATAGAAAATATCAGCTCTTATGGGACAGAGTTACTAGACAGGGTCTTGCAGGGAGGACAAAGGGATGACAAATACATGGAGATTACGCACATGTTACAATAGAGCATGTGTACATGTATAGGTACAAGTACAACTTTAGGTGTAGGTCTAGGTACAGGTGATTGGGATGCAGATTATTATCTCACGAAAGATGGTTTGGTGAGGTTTAGAGATAGGTTCTATGTAACAAATTCTAGTGAGCTCTAGAACCATATCTTGAGCGAGTTTCATGTAAATTCATACTCGATTCATCTAGGATATTAGAAGATGTTGACGACAGTGAAGAAGTTCTATTTATTGGCCAAACTTGAAGAAGGAAGTGGCAGAGTTTGTGGCTAGATTTTCATATTGTCAGCATGTAAATGTAGAATCTAAGCATCCAGGTGGGTTACTACATCCTATAGTGATATTAGAATGAAAATGGGAGGCTATTTCCATGGATTTCATCGAAGGTATTCTCAGGACAGTGAGTAAAAATGTTTCTATTATGGTCATTGTTGATAGGTTGAGCAAGGTAGCTCACTTCATTCCAGTGAAGGCTACATATTCACCCAGTGAGGTAGCGTAGGTGTTCATAAAAGAGATAGTGAGACTACATGGTGTTCCAAATAAGATCGTGTCGAAAAGGAATGCAAAGTTCACTTCCAAGTCTTAGAAGGAGATATTTGGAGGTTTGGGTACATAGCTGGCCTTCACTACAAACTATCATCCTGATACAGATGGACAGATAGAGAGGGTCAACATGATCTTCGAGGATATGTTGAGGATGTATGTGATTCACTAGCAAAGGAAAAGGGAGTAGTATCTTCCATTGGTTGAGTTTGAATACAACAATGGTAATCAGGAGTCATTGATGATGAGTCCTTTCAAGGCACTGTATGGCCAAATTTATAACACTCCTATAAGTTGGAGTGACCCGGTGAACAAGGTACTTATTGGACTGGATATGTTAGCATACATGGATCAAGAAACACATGTTATAAAGAAGAATATAAAGGAAACATAGGATATAAAAAAGAGTTATGTGGATCAACATAGGGTATTCAAGGAGTTTTAGGTCGGGGAGCATGTGCATTTGCATGTCAAGCATAAGAAAATATCTTTTAGGATTGGTTTATGTGCCATGTTGGCACCTCAATATTGTAGGCCCTTTGAGATCCCTAAGAGGATTGGACTAGTGGCATATCGACTTGAACTACCTCCAACAATGAAATTCCATGATGTTTTCCTATTTCATTGCTTAACAACTATATAAAGGATGTTGATCATGTTATTGATTGGTATGTATTGCAGGTGGAGCAAGAAGGGGATTTCTAGCTATAGCCTTAGTGCATATTGCAACATAAACATCTCATGCTCAAGAACAGAGCCATAGAGAAATTTAAAGTGTAGTGGAAGCACTTTGGGCCTGAAGATGCTACATGGGAGATGGCGGATCAGATGGAGGTCCTCTATCATTCATTGTTTGCCGGTTGAGGCAAAGTAGTTTTGGTTTGATGTTGGTATATGTTTGGAATATGTTTTGATGATGCTTGAGTATATGTATATATATGTATATGGATGTAAATACCACCATGAGCTAAATTATAAAGCTCCAATAAGTAGTATGGGTGTCCTGTTATTATGGTTGTTACATTTTCATGCTGTCATAATGTTTTTCTTTTCAGCAGGCCTTTCGTTGTAAATATTGCAACGAGCTAATTTATAAAGCTCCATTGGTAGTATTTTTTCTTTTCAGGCTTTTTGCTAAGGTCATGGTGTGGTTTTAAACCGAGGATGGTGTTCCCCAAGGGGGAGGGATCTATAACAACCCTACTAAAAATTTCATGTAATAAAAGTCAATAAAGGAAAAATGAGACCACAGTTAAGGGACACTTATTCCAAGTTAAATGTTGGGAAAACATATCCTAGTGGGCATCACTGAATGTGTGTTTTGGCTAAGGAAAATTGGCAAAGGCTAAAGAAAAGTAATTAAAAGGAAAATTTTCATTTTTGGCACATTTATTTTTGAAAATAAAGGAAATTAATAGAAAAGTAAGGGGAAAGGTCACAAGTTGCATGTGAGGAGGAAATTGAAGGGAAGTAATGGAAAATGAAAAAATTAGAGGCCTCATTAATAAAAAAGCTTTTGAGGATCAGTTGGTAACCTTTTGTGAGTTCAAGTTTTGGAGCTCTCTCATTATTCTCTCTCTCTCACTCTTGGTCACTTAGAGTTTTCTTGGAGCGCTCTAGCTTTGGAGCAAGGAAGGAAAAGCAAGCAAAGGGAAAGGAAGGAAAGAAAGGATCAAGGAAGGAGAAGTAGGATCAAGTAGCTTTAGCAGGAATACTTGTAGGTAACATTTCTCATGTGTGATTTCCTAGTTCGCTTGGATATAAAAGGCTTTGCATGTTGGTGTATGATTCTTTTGCTATCAGTGACATGGTTTTGTCGGGTTATGACAATGGGTTTTTTCATATCCTTGCATTTTTCCAGATGCCATGATATGTTGGGATGTTTATCTCGATTTTGAGTTTTTGTTTTCCAAATGGATTTTAGAATCCAAGGTCAAATGGCCTCAAGTTTCACTCCCAAAGTCCTAAGAATCCCTTGACATGGTAAACCCTGAGGGTGAAGTATATATTTAGGGCCTAGTGATTTGTGTTTGGATTGTGGGAAAGCCTGAGAGACTGGTCTCAGTTTAATGCCTAGCGATCTGGGATTTGTTTGTGGTAAAGCCTGAAAGACAAGGAGATGGAATATTCATCAGGGATAGTGAAGGATTCTGGATGGCATTCCAAGTTCAGTTCGGTTGTGATCAAAGCACTAGTTTTATTGTGATCATAGTTTGATGAGGGTGGAGGTGGTTTCACCTTTGGATTCCCTTGATTGTTCTTTGATTGGTTTTTCTATGAGATCCCACATTCATGCTTGCAATATCGCACGACAGTGACTAGGTGAAAGAGAGATTTGGTTCTGCCATGTTTATGATCAGGTGCTACGTGGAAGTCTCGAACCTGGTCAAATTTGACTATGATTAATAAAAGCTAAGTTCTCTTACTTTGTCACTTGTTTATATGTGGATTTATTAGGTGTCATATATCTGATATTTATATGGTCTTCTGCTGGTTATGAGCATCATTATATGAGTAGTTCATGTCATGGTTATTTCATGTATTTAGTTTTAATTATTAAATAGATCGATGCAGTACCTAATTGATGAATAATAGTTTAATGGAGAAGGTGGTGATCCTTCTAATTACGTTTCATAAGTTCTTTCAACAATTCATGCTCTTTCTTGTATCCTAGACCTCTAGGTTGCATTAATGCCAAGTGTTTGACAAGATTTTAGTCCTCGATGGGGATGCTCAAGGCTAGTCCTGAGGTTGATGTTTTATTTTTTTTTATTGTCATAATCTCTTTGATGGATTATGAAGGTTATAACAAGTTCTGTGAATAGGTCGGGATTTTGGGCTAGAAAAGTGGCTCAATTCCGAGGGACACTCGCACAGGTTTTCTAAAAAGATTCCAGGGATGCTGGAAGATAGGCCAGTGAGAGAAAATTTGGTTTCAGGACATTGTCATGCCTATAACATGAGAGCGACTAGGGGTTAAAAGGATTAAATCATCAATGGGAGTCACGTATAGTATGTCTGAGTGGCTGACATGTCTTGTTGTAATCGGGTCCCCTAGGGGTTAAACACCCATGTTTTGGGGCAGAAGGCCTAAAATTTATGTAAATAATTGTAAATTCTCCACATTTTGTGGTCACGGAGTGCGACGATGTCTAAAGATAAAAGGCTTTTCCGCCCTTAGTTTAGATAATTTTTGTCAGTTTTGAAGATCTACCCATGGTTTGCAGACCATGGGATTGTATAAAAAGGGAAGAAAGTAAGTAAGTTAGGGGTTAGAAGTCATTATTAAGTTTTGGAAAAGCTAAGAGCAAGAGTTTTAGCATAGGAGGAGACTCTAGAGCTGAGTGCGCAGAGGCCTAGGGTGGAAGTCTGCATCTGAGTGCACGGGCCCCTACAGCTGTGTGCACAGGGCAAATAGAGTCTGTACTAGGAAATCGAATCATAAGTAAAGAGAACTATTCTGGAATCATTGTATTTTCTATCTCTAATTATTGCATGCAATCATGATATGTTAAGTTCTGGGTTTACATTATAATGTCAAATTGATGTGCGAATGTATCTATTTCTATATGTTATTTGAATGCAAGTAATAATGTATGTCTAGGCGAGGGTAATCTTAATTGCATGATAAATTTGGATAACCATTAAGATAATTAGGGAACATGAAAATAACATAGTCACAGGGGTGTGTAAGTGCCTGAATCATTGTTTAAAGTTGCAAGAAGGACATACAGATACCTTCGCAGAGGTTTTCAAAGACGAAAGAGGAAATACATCGATAAGCCCTAAAATGTTTATCGATCTGCATGAAGGCATTGATTGAGGTAGAAAACTGACATCAAAACAATCTTAGGGTGTAGAAACTTGGTTCCTACATCCTCCCATACTACTTCGGGTGAGACTTTGGTTCACGCTCTGCGGACTGATGCCGAAAGGTCCAGTAGTGTAGGGATTTGCTTGGCTACCTAAAATTGAACCTGGGTCAGGGCCCATCAAGCCAACAAATGGTTCCATTGCTGGGACCACGATTCGGACAAAAATATGTGTGAAGTCATATCATTGGAATCCAACTAAGAAAGAGATCGAAACCTCGTTCGATAGAAAGATCCATGAATTTGCGGTGCAAGAAAACAAGAATCCGCGATTAATGAAAGAACAGTTGTTGGACGAATACTTGTACATAGGAATACACAAGATATTCTTTTGTTCCTTCCCAGTTGACTTACATGAGTCGATAGCGAAGTTGGCAAATGGCCAAGGAAGGTGGAGGCTTAACAATCTGATTGTTTAGACATGAGAGTTAGTAAGGAGGTTGGAATCTTCTGAGGATAAGATCGCATGCACTATCAACCATTGGCTTGACAACATCATAGTAGGATTTGTGACAGAGTTTACAGTCGATACCTCTGTCAGTTACAGTGAAGCAGAGTGTCGCTTCCTTAAAGGAGAGCGAGGTAATTATTTAAAATAGCTAAATACTTGGTTTAAGATGCTCTTGTGTGAACAACAGGTTATGTGGTTACCTTGATATTTGGAGCTACGTGAAGCGGGAAGTCTATTAGGGATGGAGGAAGAAAAGCTCCTGAGTATAGCCCACTGATCAAGCCTCCTTTGAGTGACGACAAAGGAGCACCATAAACGTCTCCCCTGAGCAATAGTTAGTTGATAAGATAAGGGCTCTTGCGAATACCTACACCACCTCCACCATCATCCCATCCATCTACATCACCTCCATCGTCATCCCATCCATCTACATTGCCTCCATCCTTACCTCCACCACTCATCCCATCACCCACAACGCTGCCACCTCCACCACTATTCAATATGGGGAACTGCGTAAAACTATCTGTATTCAAGGGCATAGGGAACAAAGATTCGAACCAGTTCCAGTTTATCTTGAAGGCTATATGGGAAGACCAGGGTATCCTGATGGCCAAATGAAGAAAGCCACACTGGTTAGTGCTTTGTAGGACCACGCACTAATATGGTAAATTAATTACAGTACTGATAACCCAATGTCCTCATTGGCAGATATCCAAGCCACGCTGAATAGATAATTCACTAGAACTAAGTCTCAAGTGCAATCCATTGTGGGATTCAAGGAGATTATGACAAAGACTAGGGAGATGCCCTGGGATTTGGATCAAAGATTGAAGTGTACAATCTGTGAAGCTGACATGAACCTAATTGACGGGCAGCACGTGAATGGTTTGCAGCCTCGATCATGCCCCACCTAAGGGTTGCTCTATCACAACATAAAATCGGGACTCAAGTAGAAGCTCTGTAAATTGTAATGAGGCGACACGACACCCCAATGTAAGATGCTAATTTGAGGGTTTAGCAGATTGATGCACAGTTGCAAAACCTTTGTCTGAAAATGCAAAGTTTGAAGTAGGACAGAACCACTAGGTGAGAAGCGCGCAAAGAAGTTTGGTACCTAAAATGCAAGGGTTAGGGGCATGACAAGGATCACTGCCTAGTCTTCATGAACTATGTGTTAGCAAGGGGACTAATGCCTCTACCGCCTGAGGCTGTGATAGGGCAAAGTATAGGGCCCATGCTATGGTGAATTTTATGTCAGGTGGCTAGGAAACATGCAACCGACAATTTCCATTTGCTGTAGAAATTCGTACAAACACCACAACAAATATTTTGCAATTTTTGTTAATCAATAGGTCACAATGAATGAAATTGTCATAGTTACAACTTAATGATGGATAGGACACCTGCATATAGGTTGCAGGCAAAAACGCAGCCTCCGAACCAAGGCGTTGAGGGAATGTGAGGTGAGTATCAAGGATGTAGTCGAGGCTGAGGTGGAGGAGGGCCTGCGAGAGGCCGGGGACAACTGCTTTGTTACAATTATGAAGGCCCAGGGTAGTACATGAGGGACTATCTGAATCTAATGCGATTGACATGTCATTATTGTACCCAGTTTGACCATGTGACTAAGGATTTCTCAATATTGTTGGCTAAGATTCGGGAAAAGGGGCTACAAACTCCGCATCCGACATAGAACTTCTAGATGATGAGGGCTGAGCCCTGCGAGGACATCCCTAAGGTAAACATTATGCTACGAAGAAAAACTACGATGGGAGAGGATAAAGGCAAGTAGCCTGTAGAAGGCGAATGGGTTCGCAAAGCACCAGAAAAGGATACTGGGTTTGATGCGGAGCATGCAAAAGAAATATTTATGGAAACAACTAAAAGCTTCACTAAGGCCTCTACCTTAGGAAGTCAAGAGAAACTAGCTAAATAAATTGACCCATCCATGATTACCACATTCTTGGAGGCTTGCAAGAAGCTGCTACGTGATAGTAGGGCTGTGAAGGGCTTGCACGAACTGATGAATCGGTGCACTGGTAAGGATGGCACTACTAGTGAACTATGCATGGTCAGGAAGTTTGAAAAGCATAAGGAAAGGACTTGGCATGAAATTAGACTCACTGCGCACATAGGGGAGTATGAGATGGAGCAAGTTATCCTGGATATAGGGTCCGACGCAAATGTTTTACCAAAACAAACTTGGGAAAGAATGGGGAGACTTGCACTGTAGTGGTCTTCGATACAGATAATAATGGTGAATCAATAAAAGATTATCCCAATGGGGAGGTTGCAGGGGTTTCACAGTTGACATTAAGGGTAGGAGTCCACTAGCAGATTTTAAAGTAATAGAGATTGCGGATGATAGCAATCCCTACCCTGCGCTCCTTGGAATTGATTTGGCCACTAACATGAATAGGGTAATCAAAGTGAAGAAGTGAAAGATGATATTTGAAAACAGGTCTCTCTGCGTGGTGGTGCCGCTAGATCCCACAGAGAGACTGCACTATATAGAACTAGTCCGAGATTATGAAAGTGATGACGATCTGGACCAGATTTACAAGATAACGGTGTGAGATCAGGATCGGGTAAATTTGACAATAGATGGATGTATTGCATGGGACCACTAGAGCTCCTTCATGTCAGATTCAAATGAAGAATTAGAGCACTGGCAGAACCAACTGCATGAAGTATCCATGCTGCGTTGTAAGATGATGACCAAGTCAATGTGCTGCATGTCATATGAAAATAGGCATATGCCTCACTATGATGGGCTAACTGATGTTGATTATTTTTTGGATGCATTTGAAAGACAAGTGGCAGAGAAACATCACTTTGAAGCCTTGGATTGGGCACTACGCGCTACACCTATAGGATGGTGGGGTATGCACAAGGATAATTTCGTTGATTGGCATGACTATAAGAGGATGATGAGAATACGTTTTGGGTGTCCAAAAGTGTGAGTGATAGATATGTGTGATGGAAGGGATGATCCACATGATCACCTAGCCAAATGGAGTAAGGGTCATACCAATGAATTGGTACTTCGAAACCGAGCTCCGCCATGGCACTGAAGAGTGGGACATCTTGCGCCAAGGATTTATAATGAAGTTCATCTTTTAGGATGGGTTTGACTGTATTGGCATAGTTCTACAGGAGGATAAATCAACGATATTTAGGATACTACAAGATCCCCTGAACCTGGTTCAACCTGATTGGACTACTTAGTTGAGTCACACACTGGAATGCTATAACGTGACTGCTGAAGAAGAAGATGAGGATCCTAGAAAGATTAATATTATCGAAACTGAAGGTCACAATGAGGTTGAAGGTTACCAGATAGAGGATCTTGACATGATCGCACCACTGAAAATTGGGTAGGTCAACATTGGCATAGAGATGGAACCAAAATTTGCAAATATTTGGGACTATTAGGATGATGCAACAGTAGACAAGGTCGTTAATCTCCTTCGTGAATATCAAGATTTGTTCCCCACGAAGTTTTCTAATTTAAAAGGGATAATAAGAGATCTAGGTGTCATGAAGATCACCCTGAAACAGGATGTAGAACCTAAAAAAAAAGACCTTGCCACCTTAATCCTAAGTATAAGGAAAGGGTTCACATTGAGTTAGATAAAATGCTAGCGGCAAGAATTATTGAACCAATGGAGGAATTTGATTGGGTAAGCCCGATAGTGGTTTAGGAAAAAAAATAGAAAGAAGAAATAAGGATATGCGTGGATCTCTAGAAGCTCAATGATTCTTGTGTACATGATCCCTTCCCGACCCTATTCACTGACGAGGTCTTGGATAATGTAGGCGGCCAAGAAGCATACTCTTTCACTGATGGGTTATCTGGGTACCATCAAATCAAAATCGTGCTTGAAGATAGAAGAAAGATGACCTTTGTGAATGAATGGGGATGTTCTCAGTACATCATAATTCCTTTTGGGCTGAAGAACATGCCAACAATATTTTCGCGCGTAGTCATTACGGCATTCAAAGACTTCATTCATAAGTTTCTGGAAGTATACTTTGATGATTAGATAATGTTTGGATTGGGCAAGCGTCATGTGGCAAGTTTTCACTTGATGTTAGATACATGTCAGAGATACCAGATCATGCTCAATATGAAGAAGTGTTTGTTTTGTGTCCCTTTTGGGATCCTACTAGGTCATGTGGGATGTAGGCAAGGATTGATGGTATACCTCGTGAAGATCGTGATGATAATCAACATAGAGGTGCCAAGGAATGTGAAATAGCTGCATACAACTCTGGGGAATACCAGATACTATACGAAGTTCATCAAGAGCTATGCCCAAATCACTACGCCCTTGGAGAAATTGTTGAAAAAGGATGCTACGTTTTGTTGGAGTGATGAATGCTAGAAGAGCTTGGATGTGCTAAAAGAGAAAATGGTCACCATGCCAATCCTAGTCTTCACGGACTGGAAGAAGGAATTTCATGTGCACATGGATGCCTCATGTATTGCACTGGGGGTTGTGCTAACAGAAGTAGGTGAGGAGGAATTGGACCATCCTATAGAACTCGCAAGAACGAAGTTGTCCAAGGATGAGAAGACTTATTCCACTACAAAGCGCAACAGACTAGACATGGTATATGCATTCCAAAAATTGATGCACTATTTGTTGGGTGGACATTTTAAGATGTGTACGGATCATTCTGTATTGAAAGAACTCGTCAATAAGCCTATGTTGGGGGGGAGATCTGCAGATGGTTGTTTTTGTTCCAGGAGTATGACTTCGAAGTTATTGTGAAGCCAGGACACCTAAATGTGGGACTTGATCATCTGTCAGGCATTGAAATAGGAGAGGAGCTTACTAATCTTGAAGAAGGGTTACCCGATGCACAACTCTTTGTAGTACACATCGCGGACAATCACATTGAAGATATCATACATTTCTTGACAATGTGAACTGCTCTAGAAGGGTATACAACCAAGCAGAAGAAGTAGTTAGTAGTTTGTGCAACAGACTTCTCTGTCATTGCAGGAAACTTGTACAAAATGGGGTCAGACGAAATATTGCGACATTATGTACCTGAATTTGAGTGAAGCAACATTTTCATGGAGAATCATGGACGAGATGCAGGAGGACATTATGTAGGAAAAGTGATAGCGAAGAAGGTTCTGCGTGTGTGGTTGTGGTGGCCAACTGTGCATAAGGATACAAAAGCATATTGTAGGGCCTGTGACACATGTCAAAGGATTGGTAGGCCATTGCGGAGGGATGAAATTCCTTTGATGCCATAGGTGTCGTTACAACTATTCGAGAAATGGGCGATCGACTTTGTGGGCCCAATTCAGCCTCTGGGAAAGAAGACAGGTGTGGGATAAATCATCACCGTGACTGAGTACATGACCAAGTAGGTAGAGGCATAGCCTGTGAAGGAATATATAGGTGTGATAGTAGTGAAGTTTGTTTTTGAATATGTATTAACAAGATTTGGCTGTCCAATGATCTTGATGGGCAATCATGGTACGCACTTTCTTAATGAAACAATCATCACATTGACAGAAGAATTTTAGGTGTATCATTAGAAGATCATGCCTTATCACTCGCAGAACAATGGCACGATGGAAGCATTAAAAAAAATATTGGAGAACGCATTGATGAAGGTCTGCAATGCCTAGAGAAGTGACTGGGATGTGCCTGTACTAGCTGTGTTATGGGTTTACAGAACGACTTGCAAGAAATTGACTTTGCAAACGCCTTTTAGACTCATGTATGGCATAGAAGAAGTGATGCCAATAAAATACATTATATCTAGTCTACACATAGTAGAATTCACAAGAAAGGCAGACTATGGATCCCTTGAAGAGAGGCTCGAACAACTATTAGTGCTTGAGGAGGACCGATTTCTAGTTGGATTTCATCAATAAGTTCAAAAGGAGTGCGAAAACGCATGGCATGATTGGCACATCAAACTATGCACCTTCAAGGTAAATGATCTAATCTTGTTATACGACACTAAATTTGATAAATTTCCAGGGAAATTCGATGCACTGGCTAGGACCATATTTCATTAAGGATATTACTGATGGCGGAGTAGTCCAGTTGGTCAAATTGAATGGAGAACCCTTCCCAGGTAAGGTGAATGGCAGCCAATTGAAGCGATACGTTGATGATATAGCTAGGTGACTATATGAGGGAAGCACAGTCTTAGCGCTCCACGCAGCTGAAAGAAAGTGCAAGGCTATAAAATATACTGCCCAGGTCAGAGAGCTACGTAATCGGGGAACTGTGCAGAATGAATATATGTCACAATGCTCACGGAAGTGTGCAGGGGGTTTCACTACCAAGGAAGCAACCATGTAGAGTAGTCGGAAAGTGATCGTTAAAGTCACTATTCAAGAGTTATTACGTAGCATTATGTTGATGCCCACTGAAGCTATGAGCGCAAAAGCAGCGACAGGTGAGGGAGCTATCCCAGAGGTGGTTATGGCAGCAGAAGGAGCTACCTCAGAGGGGGTGCCTACAGAAATACCAACTAAAGTACCAAATTCTCCACAAACACCTGGGCCACGGTCTACCCTGACCATGGAGGGTCCCAAGGTTGAGAAGGGAAAGCAAGCCATGCCATCACAGATGATGCACGCACCTCCCAGGAAACACCCCCAAAAGGTTAAGCCCATTGCACAGGAGAAGGGAAAGACAATTAACCTAGAGCCAGAGGAAAAGGAGTTTGAGGATATCCCAATAGATGATGAGGATGTTGGGATGGAAACAGAGGATGTCAAAGTTATGGGGTCTGACCCCTTCACCAAGCTACCTAAGTACGTTCCTTCACACAAGGGAAAGACCAAGGTGCCCAAAGACAGTGATGAGAGTAAGGTGACCCTGCATATACCCCTCTTACCGGACCAGATTGTGTTTCAAGGACCATGCTTAGGGTGTGTTCCCCTTTTGAAATTAGAAGACTGGGATTTAGTAGACATGGACCAATTTCTTCACCTAGCAGTAGATCAACTCATGCATCGGATGTTCCACAAAACCACTAGCATAGCCGTGTTGGAGCCACGGAAGTGGCTGAGAGGCATGGATAAGGCTTGACTGCTCAATTTGTTGTGGGTGCCACATTACAACTGCACACCCATCACAATGGTGGTAATCAAGAAGTTACTATGCTTGGTGCATGATGGGTGTTTGTGGCTGGAGTAGCCAATACCCATCATTGGTAGACTGATCCATAGGATCACATGGATGCCATACACAGGGGAAAATTAGGGCATGGCGTTAGGCAGAAAGACTAAAGAACATCAACTCGCTGAGGCCATGAAGGAAAAGTTCAAGTTAGTGAAGAAGTCGCGTGGCTATGCCATCTCAAGCATCTATGACCCAGTGGTCAAAGTAGCCACACAACTCTTAGCAGGGAAGGTCATGCAGATGAAGTGTCAGCACCAGATGTAGCTTTGGCAGCCCAATGTGCAGAAGGTGTTAAATTCAATTGGGCGCGCTACCTCTGTGGTGAGTTCCTCATGAACTGCCGCTAGGTGAAACATCTCAGAAAGTCATTTCACTATTCATGGCTCTTGCTATCCATAGTGCTGGTAGCATGGGAGATACCCGAAGATAGTTAGTTCTATTTGGTCGCACTGGACCTACTAGAGGCCACGAAGTATGCTTCACTATGGGTGATGAAGTATCCTTAATGGGTAAAGGGCAGCAAAATCTTATAGACCCTGATGGAGATGAACATGCACATGGACATCAACCACAATCTGTGGTTGTCGCCTACAAATGATGACATATTGCAGGAGTACGTGGAATTCAAGGTTGATTTCCACCATGTATCAATAAGGGCACAGAAGGACCCCAAGCAGAGGTAGCATGACTTGCCCTACTTGGTGACAAATGATGTGATCGACATGGTCCTCGACAGCTCATTGACAGAATGGTGCACTACCTCGAACTAGACTATGGGATCCAGTAAGACTGCTGCACAATGAAAGAAGGAAGAAGCTAAGTTGAAGATGGAGTATCTAGCCCTAAAAATAAGACAAGAGGTCGATGTTAAGGCTAAGGAAAGGCATGCTACCAGAGAGGAGACAGGTGGATAGGCAAGAGGAGAAGAGCACAGCTCTGATAAAGAGAAATCGACCTCACCAGAGACAGATGAAGAAGCAGATGAACAGACAGATGAGGGAGGAGCGGACCTAGAGACAACTTTTTTCCATATCAAGCTCACCAGGTGTCTGGAAAATCTAGGACCATGGAAGAAGTCCAAACCAAACAAGACGTCTTTGGATTTGATGACCCCAACAGAAGGGGATCTAAATGATATAGGGGATATGGTGTTGGATGCCACCACAAAAAAACTACAGCAGTTCAAGCAGTAGTAGCAGTAGGTGTTGGGAGGTATTTAGATGTGTCTATGCGAGTTGTAAATCCACTCTTCACATATGTAGACCAGTGTGGTGCCAACTAGTGTGGGCATTGGCACCTCCGAAGCCATGGAGATGTTGTATGTTAGGGACCCCCGAGCCATAACACTGCCAGACAGAGCATTAACAATGGTGACTGACACTGATAGACCTGCTGTCTGTGCCCTGAAGGGTGTGGGCCTTAATGTGGCAGTGCTTCCTAGCGAAGTTCTTTATCTTCTGCAGGATGGTGTGATCGCCAAGCTTCGTGCCTACGATCAACGCGCTTTGTGGGTGATCAACGAGAAAAAGGTGAATGATGCTTAGATGGAAGTACAATGCAACTTTGCTCTCAGCCTCTTGACCAAACTCATAGATAAGAACCAACGCATCACTAAGGTCGTAGATGAAGCATGCCAGACTGTTTAGGAGCTAGACATCCCCAAGGTTGAGCTAGTTGATGTACGAGTTATAAAACTCATTGAGGGAGTGCACGACGCATGCACAGAGTTGGTCAAGGTTCAACTAGATTTGAATCTCAAGATCGCGGAGTCATAGTTGAAGGCCCAACCTTCGACTCCACCAGAAGTTAGGGAGTAGTGCACGACTGCTGTGGCAGATGCGGTAGCAAGTGTAGTGATGGACTGCACGACACTTTTTGAATAGTCACTCGAGGTCCTCACCAGCCTGCACGAGGACCCCAATGTACAGAGGCTAGAGACATAAGCATGTGAATTGCAGCAGTGCTACGATGAGGTTAAGGCAATAGTGTGAACTGTTGTCATCATGCAAAGGCTCCTAAAGTTGCAAGAGGCCAAGGCACATAAGGAACAGGTAGACGTAGCGTAGCACAAGGAAGCCATGCTGAAGGCTTTCTTGAAGCCTTGGTTAGATGAGGACTATGAGGTCATGAACATCATTGAAAGAAAGTTGGCTAGTCTTTTGGAAACTCAGCAAAAGCTAAAAAATTCTAGTGCAGGGCTAGTAACATAATAGTTGGTTGAGGAGCTAAATTAGGCGGCAATGCAGTGTGTCCCTGAGGTAGCAGTTGTCCAGTTGAGTTGGGAGGTCTTTATGACAAGATATCCATGCCAGCTGAGTGACTCGAGGGCCAGTCACCATGTTTGCGCTAGGGGCCTGTTCGTAACGAGTCCCCTGGAGATCAATTTTGGCTTAAACACCCATGTTCTGTGGTAGAAGGCCCAAATTTTGTGTAAAGAAATGTAAAGTCTCCACATTTTGTGGTCACAGAGCTCGAAGTTTTCTAAAGATAAAAGGGTTTTCCACCTTTAGTTTAGATAAGTTGTATCGGTTTTGGAAATCTACCTATGGTCCATCGACCATGGGACTGTATAAAAATGGAAGTAAGTAAGTTTTGGGAAAGCTAAGAGCGAGAGTCTTAGCGTAGGAAGAGGCTTTGTAGCTCAGTGTGCAAATGCCTAGTGTGGAAGTTTGAGGCTGAGTGCGTGGACCCCTGCAATTGTGTGCGTAAGGCGGATAGAGTCTGTACTTGGAACTCAAATCATAAATAAAGAGAAGTATTCTGGAATCACTATATTTTATGTCTCTGATTATTGCATGTGATCATGATATGCTAAGTTCTAGGTTTACATTATAATGTCAAATTGATTCACGAATGTATCTATTTCTATCTGTTATTTGAATGCAATTAATAATGTATGTTTACGCAAGGGTAATATTTATTACATGATAAAGTTATCTAACCACTAAGATAATTAGGGAACGAGATAATAACATAGTCACAATGGTGCGTAACTGCCTGAATCATTGTTTAAGATTGCGCAAAGAATAGTCAGATACCTTCGCTGAGGTTCTAAAAGATGGAAGAGGAAATACATCGATAAGCCCTAAAAGGATTATCGATCTGTGTGAAGTCATGGATTGAGGTAGAAAACCAACCTCACAACCATCTCAAGGTCTGGAAACTTGGTTCCTACATCCCCCCATACCACTTCAGGTGAGACTTCGGTCCATGCTCTGCGGACTGATACTGAAAGGGCCAGTAGTGTAGGGATTTTCTTGGCTGCCTAACACTGACCCTGGGTCAGGGCCCATCAAGCCAACATGTCTCATGAGGGTGTTGTTGCTAATCTGGATGGGTTTTTTTTATTACTTCCATAGGTTCCATTTCCTTAAGGTCACAAAGGAAGTTGAATCCCTTATAGTGACCTCTCCCATCGCATGATTACCGCAGATGGTTGGTTTCTTAAGTTAACTTGGGAGGAGGTGGCCTTACATGATGTCTTGGTGTTAATGTAATGTGAAAATAATGAAAAAGTATAAAGTTGCAATTACCTATGGCAGAGAACAATCTAGCCCTACAAATTAACATAAGATACTATATATGATCAAGGTAAAAACATGAATTACTTAAGTCCTTTTTTGTTTTACAAAAACTCTTCTTCCATAGTCTTAGTTGTAGGAACTTTGATATACATTGAGATTCCATATATTGTTACTCACGAAATGGAATATAAACATAGTAGGGGATTAAAGCCTAAAAAACTACTTATGTTATATGAATCTATCATGCGCTCAAAATGGTACAAAGAGGCTATTAATTAGCAAACATACTCAAGCTACAAGCATCTCATAATATTATCTATAATCATCCTTTGTAAAATATCGATACTCATTAACAATACTTCTGGGTGGTGTGAATCTTTCTAAAGTATGGGTACCCATTAAAAATACTTTTGCGTGGTGTGAATTTTTCAATTTATTTTCTTTTTAACATATATTTATATCTATGGTCTTGTTATTAAATATTATTTTGTCTTTCTAAGAAACACTTTCCAATAATTCTCAAAATTTATGCAATAATGATGAACTACCCTATTCAAGCTAAGTCTTGTTTATTTTGTTTTAATAGTTATAATTTAGTGTAGATAAATTCTATGAATTCAAAGTACTAGATCCAAGCTCTCAAAATGATGCATATATGAAGTGATGCATCACCAAATTTTTGTTCTACATCATTAGATTTTAATAGAAAAATCATTTTTTCTTGTATCTTGATAAAAAAAATCACTTATATAAAGGAAAGAGAAGAGAAATTAGTAATGTACACAACCATTACAAGAAAAAAATTATACAACATGAAGGGAACTACGAATTAAATTCTAAAGGTTAATATTTTTTACAAAGAGGAGAATTACTGATTGTTCAAAAAAGCATCTTTTACAACACACATGGAAAAAAAATAGATAATGCAAGATAGGGACCTTGAAAAGTTGAGTGTCAAAGAGTGCCCTTATATTTTATAGCCCATAATTCCAAAACCTATTCATTTTAGTTCTCGCCTCTAGTTTATATTTTCATATTTCCATACTCAAAATGGAAATCATGAGTTACTAGACAACAAAACAGATCTGTGGCAAGAATTTGTTGTGTGAAAGGGGAAAACTTTCATCTTGATATTTTATGCATGCTATGAGGAAAAGGAATAAATTCCATTCTCATTTTTTAGGGCTTATAACTTCGATGATCCTCAAGAGGTCCCTTGTTTATTTGAAAACATAGCTACTACCTTGGTAAATCCATGAGCTGACCCATCATATCTACATGTAAGAGCATTAGAGAAGCCAAAGTTCTTGTAATGCAAGACATATGTTCCAATTAATCACATAAAAAAGATGCTTATTAGAAGGACCATAATTATGACTATATCCACTCATCCAAAATGTTTACACACAACCATCATGAAAACAAAACACCTAGATACTTTACATCTCTAATGTACAAACTCAACTCAACAAATAATATTCTCTTTCTCTCTCTACCTCTCTCACACATACACATACACATAATACATTTCCATGGAATATGTACACAAGATAGAATGTAAAGTAGCGTAATGGCCTCGAGACATCGGACTAATAGATAGTGGGCTAGTATATACTACATATACAATAGAAAGAGTTAGTGTATTACCTTAAAAACCACAATCATAAAAAGCACCTAAAGACTTTCTATCTACAATGTCCAAACTCA
>APFE030362296.1:16080-27833 GCA_000404065.3 Pinus taeda | reverse complement strand
TCCCGCATGGTTGACATCATAATCTTGCATCTTATTTTTTCTTATAAAATTTATTTTGGTTTTATATTTCCTTAGGAGGTCAATTTTAGACCTCAAAATTCCCCTAATGTAGAATTATAGGGACCTAACATTCCCCTCTCCTTAAAAAAAATGTTCTCTTCAATGCTTTTGGATTCTTTTGTACAAAATTCCCTTCCTCCCATGTGAAATATTTAGTGGGTTAGTTCTTCCACTTAATGAGATACTGTAAAATTAATCGATTTGTAGCTATCAGGTTCTTGTTTCCATTACTGCTTCAAGCTAAAATATGATTTTTCCCTCTTCTTCAACTTTTGAAAATACTGTTTGAATTGGGAGTTTGTCATTGATAAGCTTTTTTAAGCATGAAACATGGAAAACTAGGTGTACTTTGGAAGATGCAGGTAGCTCCAATTTGTACGTTAGAGTACCAATCTTTTACAACACCATACAAGGACCATAATACTTGGGTGACATTTCTTTATCGTTCTTAGCTTGCTTGAGGGGCATTTGTTTGTATGGCTGTATCCATAAAAATACCCGATCACCTACATCGAAACTTATTTCACTACAATGTTGATATTCTTTTTGTTTCATTTGACTATGTGCTAGAGTGAGGTTATCCATTAAGAGTTCGAGAACTTGTTGTTGATGCTCGATATGATCCTTCACTCCTTGAACCTTAGAATTTTCTCTTAAATATGATGAGATAGATGGTGTATGATATCCATAAAGTGCCATAAATTGGATCATTTTTGACACAATATGGAAGGAAGTGTTATACCACCATTCATCCAGAGGTAACCATTTAACCCATTGTGTTTGTTTATCACATACAAAGAAACGGATATATCCTTCCAAAAAATTGTTCACTATCTCAATTTTCCTGTCAAATTGAGGATGATAAGATGATCTATGAGCTAACTGAGTACCAAGAAAATAAAACAATTCTATCCAAAAATTTCTACTGAAAATGGGATCTCTGTCGCTTACAATAATCTTTGGATTTCCATGTAGCTTTTGAATTGTTTCTGTAAATGCAACAACAACTATATTGGATTTAAAGGGATGAGATAATTCACAAAAGTGTGCATAATTGGTATGTCTATCAACTGCCACCATGATAACACTCTTTCCCTTAAAATTGGGTAAACCTATGATAAAATCCACTAATACCTCCTCCCAACACTTACTTGGAATGGATAAAGGTTGTAACAAACCTGGGGTATTAATTGTATCAACTTTATTTTTTCGGGAAACCAAACATTCTTCCACAAAATAATGAATATCATATTTAAAGACATCCCAAACCTTGTGGTAGGTTTTTAAAAATCCCGAGTTCCCACAAAAGGGGTAGGTGTGAAATCCAATAAGAATATTTTATTTAAGCTAGGAATTCTTACAAAGATATACTTTATCTTTGTACCATAATGAATCATTTTTCTAGTTATATGTATCATATGTATTGGAATCTTACTACAACCTTTCATTAAATGAGTGTCTACACCTCTTTGTCATTCTTTCATTCATCCCTTGCTTTAGTTATCCAATCAGGTTGGATAAGATAAATGACACAAAGGAATGCTTCTACATCCTTATCCTTTCTTGAGAGTGGATCCGCACCAACATTTTTCTTCCCTTTTTTGTAGATGATTTCAAATTCATAACCCAACATATTTGTGATCCATTTTTACTGCTCTTCTAAAGATAATATTTGTTCCAAAAAGTGTTTAAGAATATCGTGAACTATTTTTTCGTTGAAGTGTCTTCACATTAGCTAGGACTTCCATTTCTTTAGTGCATATAGTATTGTCAATTCTTCCTTCTGATAAATAGGTTTTTGTAAATGATTTCCTTTGATTGGACGACTTTAAAGAACAATGGGTCTTCCTTCTTTCATGAAAATAACACCAATCCCATTTCCTAAGGAATCACATTCCACGATAAATATTTGGGAAGTTTGACGTAGCTAAGATCAATGCTTGGTACATTGCCTCTTTAAGATGTTCGAAGGTGTTAGTTTCTTTTGGATTCCAAGTAAATGCATATTTCTTTAGTAATGTTGTTAGAGGTGCTACTATTCAGCCATAATTCTTAACAAACTTGTGATAATACCCTGTCAACTTGAGAAATCCTTAAAGATGCTTTATGGTTATGGGGATTTTTCATTCCTTAATGAATTTAATTTTTTAGGGTCCACCTTAACACCCTCATGAGATACAATATGACCCAAATATTCCTCCTCTTGTGATGTAATGAAACATTTGGAGATTTTTGCATATAATTGTTTCTCCTCCAATAGTTTGAGCACCCTATAAACATGTTCAACATGATCCTTCCAAGACATGATGTAGATAATTATATCATCAAAAATACTAACAAAAGTTTTCTGAGGAAGGGTTTGAAAATAGAATTCATCACGCCTTTAAATGTGGAAAGTGCATTAGTGAAGCCAAAAGGCATGACCAAAAATCATAATGACCTTCATAAGTTCTTAATGTTGTTTTCGGAATGTATTTAGTCTTTATTCTAATTTCATTATATTCTGAACAAAGATCTAGCTTGGTGAAGTAAATTTCTCCATGTAATTCATCCAAATATTCATTAATGACAAGAATTGGAAATTCATCTTTAATAGTGAGCTTGTTGATCTCACTATAATCCAGACACATACACCATGTGCACTAATATACTGGAACAGAGAAGGAAATTTGACTAAGTTGAATTATACTAACCTCTAGCATTTCTACAACAATACATTCAATTTAAATCTTTTGGGCATAGGGATATTGTAACATGATCATAGATGAAATGAATAACATGATCATGATCAAGAATAGGTGAGAGGCATTTGGGATTCTCAAATACCTTGTAATGATTCTCCAATACTTTTTGGAGATCGAGAGAAATAGATTCAATGTTTGAACTTCTAGTCAGCATAATTGTGCAATTACGGCCCATTTTTTATTTCTTCAAAATATTTTTCATGCCACTAGAGTTGATTCTCTTTACTGGTTTCCCAGGGATACCCCTTAATTCAACTGCCTTTCTTTTCCAAAAAAAAATTCAACAAATGTTGTTGAGAATTAAAATTTTTCATCCCTAAAGTTTGCAACCATTAGACTGCTAGCACAATATCAACACCACCCATTGGAATGGAAATCATTGGACTATTCAATATACATTCCTGTGTGGTTAACTTGATATTATGGAGCTTTCAGAAGAAACTTATAGTATTTCTTAGATTTGAAACCATCACTTGACACTCTGATGCTGGATATATGAAGCAATTCAATTCCTTGGCTATCTTACAATGAATAAAATTATGAGTACTCCCCGAATCAATCAACACTACTTCATTTTTCTTATCAATATATCCTTCTATATTGAGAGTTTTAGGAGTGGTAATTCCCGCCAATGCATTGCAATATATGGTCATATTCATTTGATATTTCTCTAGGGTTGGTTCCAAGTGTATATCCTTCTCGTTTGATGTTTATTGTTCCTTTTCTTCTTCTTCTTGACAATCTATATAAAATAATTTCTTCTCAATACACTTATGACCTTTAGTGTATTTTCTATCAGAATTGTAACAAATACCTTTTGCTCCTTTTTCCTCTATTTTTTGTGGGGTCAACCTTCTAGGTTGTGGAAGGCTATGAGTAGCAACACTTCCATCTTTATAGTTGTGATTGGTAGACTTCCTAGTTGCCATAATTTTGCTTTCAACTTTCATTTCCACTCTCAATTTATTCTCCAATGAATTAGGTTCCCAAAGGCAAACCTCATATTGGAGGTTAGCGTTTAAAGTACCTATGAAGGTATAAATCCTATGCTCCTCTAGAATATTAGTTACCCTCATATTAATATTTTGGAAGTTCTCATTGTGCTCCACCATTGAACCCTTTTGTTTGATATTTGTCAATTAGCTAAAGACGATATTGTTCTTTGCATCCTCATAATGTGTTATCATTTCTTCCACAAAAATTGACCAATTGACAGGTGGTTTATGAGAAAAAAGCCATCGATGCCATACAAATTGATTGGGTTCTAAATATAAATATATAATGCATACCTTTTGCGTGTGTTGCACATCATGGATATCGAAATGTTGCTCCATTTGTAGTATCCATGTTACCGGATCCTTGCCATAAAAATTCCTCATATATATATTTGGAATGTGGTGGGTCTTAAACCCAACATTGAAGTCCCTAAAACCATGATTCATATTCCTTTTTTCCTCATAATGATTTTCATGAATTACCTTGTCACCACCTAGAAGCCATTCTTGCAGTAACTTTGTCAACCCTTTGACATTTATCATTTCTTCTGCTATCACTTAGCGAAAACCTTGACTGTGGGGGAAAAATATAAGGTAACCTATAACCAATTTTGGATTGAATTTGGCCCCTCAATCTGTAGGGGGATCTCTCCTATAACTCAATTACCCTAGGTCAGAATGGTAACAGGTTTGTTAAACGCTCTATGGCCAGATTAATTTGGAAGTTGCTAAACTTGGTTGGAGTATGGGAAATAGTTGGGAGATGGAGTCAATCAATATGAGTTAGGAATATTTCGAGCTTGGTTTGTAAGGATTCTGTGTGCCAAAGGCATCTATTTCAACAATATGCTCAACATTAATCATACATATCATGAAAGTAATAAGAGAAATACATTGAGAGATTTAAAAATAGAGCATCATAATGAGGAATTATGTTTTCAACTAATTCATTGAAAGGTGAATATCTAAATATAAGATATAGATCACCGTGAAGTTTACTTTACATCTACTTATTGATTCAGATTAGAACCCTAGACACTCAATGAATAACAAAGAAATAACCCAACACTAAGAAACAAACCAAAAATGCTGAAAAATGAATCTTTGGCACAAAACCCCTATACTTCTATCCAGAATTTCTTCTATTAATAAAATGCACATGGTTACAATAAGGTTTCTCTTCAAAGTCCAACACTATACGTTCCAAAAATGATAGTCTTCATAGACTACTTACAAATTGTTTAAGATCTAAAAATAATGGATCTAAAACCTCTTCATATATCTATATCTTATTGAATTAAATCATCACGGAGATAAGGTCTAACCCCAACTTGAATTGATGAGGCGGCTCTCCAACTGATTAGGCCTTTTTTTTTTAAATAGAGAAAATTAATTCTCCTGAATTTAGTAAAAATAGGATTCAAATGTCCCTTCGAATACATTAAACGATTAAACCTGTGTAATAATGGAAAGAGGTTTTTTTAAATGATCCTATTGCCAATACAAAGCTCTTTTGGTTTTTAAAATTTCATTTCCAACTATTCGAAATCTGCACCTAAGTTATTCTATTTTATACGAAGAAACTCAATAAAACAAAAAAAAATTGCTAACAGATTAATTATCAGTGCTCACTTGATCCAGTTCCCACTCCTTCACTAATGTGTGCTCTATCAGCACTTATTCTTAACAAAAAGTAAAATTTGAATTTTTTGTCTTGCGTTCATTCTCCAACTATTACTGTTTAACTGACCATTTTTACAAATTTGTGCTACTACTCTAGTTGTCAGCGCATTTTTATTTTGAAAAATTACAATAATGTTGATATTCTATCTATCGACACTTTAACATTGTTTTTTAAAAAATGGTGGTGACATAGAAATTGTCAGCGCTTTAAAACTATTAACTAAAATTGTGATAATAGTTGGCTCCACGGGGATGTTGTCGATCATAGATGGCAGCAAGAACCCATATAGACCAATGGCCTAATCCATTGCACTAATCCCAACTCAACAACTATAACTTGCGACTAAAATCAAAATGCAACTACAAACTAAAATTGGAATTGTAAATGGTACAAATTGAATTTTGAAACTACTAAAAACATGCTCAGAGTGTTGAGCTTATTGGCACCCCAACATATCCTAAGCTATTGGAAATTTTTTTAATCAAATGACACTAAAATTCCAATGCAACCAGTCAAGTAACTGCTCATATAGTATGGATTTGTTACTATGCCTGAACCAATTCAAAAATGACAATATTATGGCAAAGACAATTAATTATGGATCTTCTTCTCATAGTGGAAACATGGCTTAAAACTCAAGCTAAAATAACTTTCCATATAAACAATTATGGGATCATAAAAGTCATATTCTATTTGATGATGTTCAATGTATTTTGTGACTATAATATCCTACTTGTACTATTCATATATTCTCTCTTTATCACACCATTGCTCTAGCTGTGAATTGTCAAAATCATCCTAAAAACATAACATTCCTCAATCAAAAAATCATAGGGCAGCACTATATCCTATTTTTTCGGTAGAAAAAAGATTTCAAAGGAATGATTATGATATTAGGAATTATGCGATTGTATTTGAACCTCTATGATGCCAATAACCTTCTCAAGTTCTCTAGTGAATGTTTCAAAAAAAGAGTTATTATCCTTGAAAAAACATTTACATGAATGTAGATACATAGGTAAAAACATTGAAAAAGCTGTGTCATTCTGATCATCATTAAAATTTTTCCAATTTTCCTTAAAACCTTCAAGAGAAACAAGATTTTTAACATCCCATGTCATCTTGGTTGACTAGGCAACTGGATCTGGAGTTAAAGCCCTAAATGCCTTGGACAATGGAGCTGCCATGAAAGTTTTGACTTTTGGAATATGACAATGGAGTCGTCGGGTGAATGATGTACAAATAAATGGTGTCTGATTATTTTTCGTCATCAACAATCAAATCTGGATCTTGTCATTCTCCCATGTAAAATTTCACCTTTGCTCCTCGACAATGGTGCCAAAAAGTTATCACTTAGAGAAAACCCTTGCTATGATGGAAAAACTATAAGGTAACCTTTAACCACTTTGGTATTGAAGTTGACCCCTCTATCCAGTGGGGTATCTCTCCTCAAACTCAACTACCTTAGGTAACAAGGGTAGCAAGTTTGTTAAATGCTCTATGGCTAGATTAATGTCGAAGTTGATAAACTTGGATGGAGTATGGGAAGATTGGGAAATGTAGTCAAATAATCTCAGTTAAGAATATTTGGAGCTTGTTTTTCAAGGATTAAGCGTTCCAAAGGCATGCATTTCAATAATATGTTAGACATTAATCATCTGTATCATGAAAGGAGGAAGAGGAATACACCCAGAGCTTTAAAGATAGACCATCATAATAAGGAATTATGTATTTAACTCATCAGCTAAAAGGTGAATATATGAATATAAGATATAGAGCACCCTGATATGAATTATACATTTACTTACTGATTAATATGAGAATCTTAAACAGTCAATGAAATACCAAGAAAGAAAAAAACACTAAGAAATACACTAGAAATGCTGAGAAGTGGATCTCTTGGCACAAAACCCCCGTACTTATGTCCAAACGTTCTTCTATTAATCAAATGCACAGGGCTACAATAGGGTTTCTCTTCAATTTCCAACCCTGTGAATCTTAAACACTCAATGAAATACCAAGAAAGAAAAAAACACTAAGAAGTACACTAGAAATGCTGAGAAGTGGATCTCTTGGCACAAAACCCCCGTACTTATGTCCAAACGTTCTTCTATTAATCAAATGCATAGGGCTACAATAGGGTTTCTCTTCAATTTCCAACCCTGTACATTTCAAAACTGATAGGAGATAAGATTTGACTCCAAATAAACTTGATGAGGTGGCTCTCCAACTAATTGAGTGTTTTCTCTAAAAATAGAAAAATATAATTCTAGCAAATTCCTGAAAAATAGGCTTCAAAGATCCTTTCGAAATTCTCAAACTTGATAGTTGTGAAAAATATGAGAGTGTTTTTATTAATGGGTTTGTTCCCGTCAAAAAGTTCTTTGGGTTTTAAAAATTTCATCTCGATTTGTTCAAAAACTAATTTTTAAAATAGTGACTAAAATAGGAAAAAATTGAATTGCAAAATCCTGAAAAATAGGGTTCAAAGATCCCTTTGAATCTATCAAAATATTACACTTGCATAAAAATGGAAGAAGTATTTTTAAATGAGCCTGTTACCAACAAAAACGTCTTTTTTTTTTTCAAATTTCGTTTCCAAATGTTTGGAATCTGCATCCAAATATATTTTTTTTTATACGAAAAATTAGAGTAAAACAAAATTTTGTCACTAACAGATTAATTCTCAGCGCTCGCTTGATCATGTGCCCTCTCCCTCACCGACGTGTGCTCCACCAACGTATTATTTTGGACATAAAAAAATTGATTTTTTCATATGGCACCAATACTCCAGCTATTAGCGTTTAACTAACCATTTTTACAAATTTTTGTTTCTATTCTCGTTGTCAACACATTTTTATTTTTAAAATTTACAATAACATTGATATTTTTATATGTTAATGCTTTAACATTGTTTTTTATAAATCGGTGCTTACACTGAAACTATCAGTGTTTTAAAACTATTGACTAACATTTTGATAACATCTTCCATGTCTGCTTTTATACCATCGTTCAAACCTTCCATTTCCCTTTTTATTTTTACTTCTAAACCATCCATCTTAACATTCATCATAGCTTTCAATTCATTTTTGGTTACTCTTTGCTAGAGAAAAATTTGTTGCAATTGGTCTCCTAATTTTGATATATCATGTTGCATTTCTTCCTCTTCTTCATGTGCCATAGTAAAGTTTCCTGGTTCCTTATTAGGAGTATCCATTTTTTTGTTCTAAAGACATATTGGAACCAAATAATGATATCTATGCTTTACTATTCCATTTTAATTACTTCAAACTGATTTTTTAAACAAATCTTATTCAAATTTTAAAAATTATACGCCTTTTTCTTCTTACTTTTTGGAGCTTCATATTAAAACTTTTGTATCTCTAAAATTTTGGCCTCCCAAGGTCTAAAATTTGGTCCTGTGCTAGAACCCTGAGTGTTCATTCCAACACCACAAGTCAAAACAAGATTATATTCTTCAATATAAAGTTATGCCAAATCTCCCATGATGACCTAATTATGGATTGGTTCAGTAGAGAAAACTTGTATGAGATGCCATGTGTCATTGTTTCAACCTTCAAACCTAAAATTGATACAAAAGAAACTACAATCCATTCTATTTTTGTCATTTTTTATGGAATTCAAATTCAATCCTTGAAGATAATGTTATGACGATTTTTCCTAGGTCACCTGTTTGAGACCGAATTCTGGAGCATGTAGAAACCATAACTTCTTTGGACCATATCTGAAAAATATAACAGACCATAATCTAAAATTTCTACATGAATTTCACTAAGATTTCAGCACCATGTGCTCAAAATTTCAACTTCTTAAGCTTTATAGAAAAAACGTTATAGTTAAAATTCCAAAATGACCTGTTAGAAACAACAGAACCCTAGAATCCAAAGCTCTGATACCAAACACAATTATGCAACCAACTCAAAAAACAAAAGAGACAATAGATCAACAACTTGAGAAATAGCGTCTTCAAGGGGGAAACCTTATTTACATGAAATAAATGAATAATTCTTGGATGATAGAAATGATAAGACCTACTTGGTATATATAGGAGTCTAAGGATTCACAATTTAATCATAGCCTACATAACAATAATAATGTAAGTACACAACGATAACAATATGGGGGCTACATGGGCACAATAATAACAATAGGGGGATACACTAAGAATAACAATAAGGGGGTTACACTAGTATTATAGATACCTAACATGTTGGTTTGATCTAGGTGTTGTTGCTTTTATGAAGTCGAAAACAACTTTTATTAAGCTATTTTCCAATTTTTGGTAATTACTCCGACTATTTTGGTGCTTGTTAAATGTTGAAAAATATATTTTTTCATTATTCTTGTTTTATTTCCATTATTTTCTTAGAACTTACATCCATGTAATATAATTGAATTGATCACACAATATTGGATAGTTTCTACCAAATCCCATAATTCTAAAGATAAAATAGTATCTCTAAGTTACTATTTGAAAGATCATTATTGCTCTTAAAAAATCATTGTGACCCCTTTCATTTAAAAAATTAAGGAAATATGTCCAAATGTTTTGATTGGAATGCTATCATATCACCACCTATATTAAAATTGTTGAAAACTATTGGTATTGCTATGTAACGTGTAAAGCTAGTCATTATTGAAGTGTTAATATCAAACATATGCTCTAGTGTCAAATAAAGTAGCATCAGAATCATTAGGTTTTAACCTCAAACATATGGTGTAGTGTAAAATAAAATATTATAACAAAGATAAATAACTAAAAATCATCACAATAGTATCAGAGAGTTGAATGAAGTAAAGTTTAGTATTAAAATTAAAAGTATATATAGATATCTATATAATTATTTTGGATATACTAGCATAGATTGATTTTAATTTTGGATTTACAAAGAATTGAGATGGATCAAATATTTCAAGATGTTAACCTCATTTTCAATGGAAAGCTTAAGAAAAGGTTTACACCTCAAGAGATTTGATTCTTCTCAATGCTTGGTAGATATAGAGTTGATGTGGATCTATGCTACTTTTTTAATAATACCACTATAGATCCATTTAACGATAGATCTAGACAAGCCCCAAAGGAGATCAAATTTCTTATAAAAATTTTGTTTAGGGAAACTGAAAAAATGTTTGTGGGGTGTTGGTGTGTATATATATATAGAATATATCATATTTAAATGCAAATGGATCAACCACTTAAAATTTCAACAAAAATTCATTGGATTTTGAGTTGGTGCAGAAGAACACAGTTTGAATTCAACTTTATCAAATATGTACTACACTCAAACAAATTTGAATAAAAAAAAATATATGAAAATTAATCAAAGTGTAGCAGATCAAATCGTGAAATATTTTAAGCATAGGAATTTATTTTTTTCAACTTTTTCTAAACCATATATACATAATTGAAATTGAAATATATTTAACTTTATATTAAAAATTGAATGAATTATGCATCTCCATCTTATTACTCTTATTACAAAGTAATTGAATTTTTTTACTTTCAATTATTTCTTCTCATTGAACACTAAAATATTTTATAATTATTAACAGTTTTTCTTATGCTAACTATATATATGAAATTGATATTGAAATAAATTAGTTAGCCTAAATATTTAAATAGTATAATTAAGTTTTAAGTTGAAATATTTTAAGAAGTATGCATTTTCCTCACACTAAAATGATGTAAATATAGTGTTTTTATTTTTCCTTGATTTGCCCCATTTTATCTTTCTCTCAAGTTGATATAAAAATAAGTGACTTCACATGGTCATTGAAATATTTTACCACATATCCTTCATATTTGATTATAATATTTATGATAAAAATATCTAAACATGTATATTCATTTTTGGTTATTTTATTATAGAATGTACCTCTTGGTGCAATATTTATATTTATATGAATTTCATGTATGTATATATAAAAAATATTCTTATTTTTTTATTTATTAAAAACCAAGATAAATATAATAGTGACATGTTTTTATATTTTTTACTTTAACTTTATGATATATATATAATATATAATATATATATATAATATATATATATATATAGATAGATATTTTAACTATGAAGTTGTGAAATATATGGTTATAAATAGAGTCATTTAGTTTTTACATTATATAGTGAAATGGATCTTATTTTTTAATAGGTGTTTGTCAAGTGGAGTTATCTTGGGTATTTTGGTAGAATAATTACTATCTTTTCTAGCCATAATCAAAACTAAGTGACATGATTATATATA
>APFE030362285.1:1094-20933 GCA_000404065.3 Pinus taeda | reverse complement strand
GAGGCAAATCAAGAATTGCCAAAACCTTTAATGGATCGAGTCAAATCCCCTCTTTAGACACTACAAATCGAAGCAATCGACTAGAACCAACTCAAAACACACATTTGTGTGGATTGAGTCCTATCTTTTAGTGTCGACATTCATAAAAATATTGCTCTCAAATGTTTCGGGTGATCAGTCTGCTTTCGTGAATGAGTAGGTAAATCGTCAAGGTAAGGTCGAACAATGTGCTTGATTTTAGATAGAGGAAGAATGACATGTTATAGAGTTTTGTGAACCCAATGTTTCGGACTACCAAGTGAGTCCATCATCAGGGGACGCGTCCATAGATATTCTCCAGATATTGATGCATCCCTTGATGATGGACTCACTTGGTAGTCCGAAACGTTGGGTTCACAAAACTCTATAACAGGTCATTCCTCCTCTATTTAAAACTATCCTCACCTGTATGGATTCATTATTTAACAATGTGCTTGATGTCATGGAAAGCATAGTTCATTGCTCTCTGAAATGTGGCCCTTGCATTCTTCAAACATAATGGGAGTTTCCTATACCCGAATGTGCCCCATGGACAAATAAAAATTGTTTTAGATTGGTCCTATGGGCGGATATTGATTTGATTGTAGCTGGAAAAACCATCCATAAATGAAAATATTTCGCATCCGGCACATTCATCAATAATCTGGTCGATAAAAGGAGTAGGATTATTGTCCTTTGGACATGCCTGATTTACATCCCTATAATCGACGCACACTCAAATTGTCCCTTGTTTCTTCATGATAGGAACAATGTTGGAAACCCAGTCAGTAAGAGGTACAGGGTAAATGAAACCAGCACGCAAAAGTTTTTCAACTTCTGCTTTAATTGCAATGACTTTCTTTGGATGAACATGTCGAAGCTGTTGTCGTACTGGCTTAACATCAGGGTACATTTTGATTTTGTGTTCAACAATACTAGAGTCAATGCCTGACATCTCCTTGTAAGACCATGCAAATATATCTCGAAATTCATGAAAGAGAGTATAGTAACTATGAAGTTCCGATGGAGAAAAATATTTGCAGACATGAATGTTCTCTACAACATTAGGTTTGGTCAAAATATTAATAGAAATCGTTTCTTCAATATTTGACAGGTTTTGCTCAGATTCTATTGTGTCTATGAAAACTGAATTTGAAAGGAAGTCAACAACTAAAGGGTGGTTTAGTTCATTTGAATAATCTTCGATGTCATCTGGAAAATGGGGACGATGATGATAATCTTCCCAAGGTTCTTCTCCTATCATCATTGATTGGACGATTCCTTCATCCGTAGAATGTATACGTGAGAAAGGATCCGAAGAAGTACCATATTCTAATGAATGGTCTACCCATACAATTGGTGAAAGTGGATTTGGGTTTTCCGCACAAGCCAAAAAAATTGATTGCTATGCCAGCTCAATAGGGCTTAGTGGCATAACCTCAGTATTACTATCAACATTAGATTTGTTGGTAATCCTCCTTAAATCAGATGAGGTGGAGGAAATCATGTTGCAAGTCTCTACTCTTGCCACTTCTGCCAAATTAGATGGTGATGATAGTGTAAAAGTACCCATTAGGGAAGGATCTTTAAGGAGACCTACTCCAACACTTTGAAGTGATGGGGGGGTGTCCGTGTACCAACAGAATGCTTCTCGTAGCCTGTGAACTAGATGCAAAGGAGGCAAGCTGATCGATAACTGTGCTTCCACCCTTATGAGGGAATGCTATTGTACGAAAGTATGTAGAAACCACAACAACCATAGCATATACCCATGGCCTTCTCAGTAAAATGTTGTAATTGAGGGGTTCGTCAACTATCTCAACTTCAATAGTAACTGTTTTTCCCCCTAGTTTGATTTGTAGGTCACTCAAAATCCCATAAGGAGTATATGTTCATTCGTCAAAAGCTTTTAACGTGGTTGGTGATCATGACAATGGCAGTGAACCAAGCGTTTTCCAACAACTCATTGACATAATGCAAGTAGATGCCCCCTCATCAATAATTGTTCGATTAACATTCTTATTGAGAGCTTTTACTTGAATTAGGAAAGCTAACTGCGCTGGTAACCGTGATGTATATCCCGCATGGTTAAAAACCACAAGATTGGAATCCTTAGGGTCTATTCTGCCAATTGCTGATAGTAAAGCCTACTTCTGGGAGGGACAGTTTTGTAACACCTCGAGTGTTGGCATAGCAGAAGGTGATTGAGCAAGACCTTCCACTATGTTATAGTTCTGCGTTGCTTGAGCTCGAGGGTTAAATGTCGATTTGTGCACAAATCCCTTTGGTGGTTTTATTGTCAACTCTGATGCAACTGGTGGTGGAATATTTTGAGATGAAGTCGAAGTCAAAGGATTAGGTTGATCAGTGGCCTGGTTATTCAATGATGACGGTGGATTTCCGTAATCTTTATTTCTCATTGACACCAAAACTTCATTTTGTGGCTTTGTGATGGATAACATGAGTACTTGGGATGTGGAAGCATGGTTTGTCACAACCAAATGTGTCTTCGGGGTTTGGAAATGGATTAGTCAACACTGCAGATGTGTTAGAAGTCTTTAGAAGTTTAGAGACTTCTGAGTTGTGTGGATAATCTCTTGCAAAATGCTCGTCATTACAAATTAGACATGGATAACGAGGTTTCCTTGCCGAAGTAGAGGAATTAGATGATTTCTCTTGAGGGGAATTATCTTGTTTCTTCTTGTTTTTCCCCTTCTTCTTGCCTCCTAGTTGCTTTTGATTTTTGACTTTGTCAGATGACACGACATTAACTTTGGAAGCAAGAGTGTTGTTTGATGCATTGGTATTTTGATTGGTAATGGCAAGGGTTTGACTAGATGGTGTTCCTGTCGTTTGCATGCTAGAAGAATCGATCACATCATCACTGACATGAGAGTCCTTACTCGATTGTGGAGGAGGAGGAACAATGAAAGTTGGTCGGGGTGCATTGAGAATTTTATCGTAGAGCGTGTCGGATTGTGTGTAAATCAAATCCAAGTATTGGGCACGAGCAATTACTTGCTCTTCTGTGACAACTCCACCTTTTGCCACATCCTCGGTGATTGATGGTAACAAGGATTTTATGAACCACTTAGCCAAACGCTGATTAGGAATATATGTCTTAACCATTTGACGACGACGCCGCCACTCATGAATATGATCTAATATTTGGGTAGCAGTAGTCTGTTTAAAGTTGGTTAGGAGTTCCTTTCCAGTCTTGTATCTGATAGGTAACTGGAAATGGGTCAGAAATGTGGTGGCTAAAGTCGTAAAGTTGTGAAAGGAAGCTCGTGGTAACTCAATGTACCACTTAGCAGCCGGACTAGTAAGCGTTCTTTGGAAAAGGCAGATTCTAACCGAATCATCATTTAAGGAGTTTGATGAACACCACAAATGAAAGGTCATGACATGATTTGATGGGTCTTCTCCAGGATTTCCATTGAATTTCGGAATTTCAGAATTTCAGAAGGTAACTTATGCGAAATCACCGGCCACCAAGGTGCATATAAGATTGGATCATTAGTGAGCCGATTTAAATCTGGTAATTCCAAAGTTGCTACAAATGGAAACTGTCGATTCAGGTCAGTTTGAGCATACGTAGGATATGATGGAATTGCTTGAGCAATAGGTCTTTGCATACCAACATAGGGCATTTGCATTTGGTAACCTTGATAAGGTTGTTGTTGAACAAATCTAGCATAGGGTGGTTGTTGATAACCAGGTTGAATTTGCGGTTGTCCATAACCTGCAAAGCGTTGTTGACCAAGACCTTGGTAAGCTTGACACTATCCAAACCTAGGTTGAGCCTGTTGGGTAGGTCCAAATTGGGGTTGGAATTGTTGGAATTGAGGTTGCTGAAATTGGGGCTGTCACGGTTGTTGAATCAACTATTGTTGTTGTTGGTACAACTGTTGTTTATTTAACGGTTGTTGTTTCCCAACAATGAAAGGTTGGCTAGGGTGTGAATAAACTATACCAGTGTAAGCTTGAGTCAGTCCATATAAGGGTATACTAACCTGAGGTTGTTGAACCCCAGACACAAGTGATTGTTGTACAACAGCCTGAGAAACTTGAACTTCTTGACCTGAAACTTGTGGTTGTGAGGTAGAAGGACCAATTTGTACCAGTTGAGATACAATAGTTTGAACTTGTGACTGTGGTACAATAGTAACAATATGTGTAGTAGGAATAGCTGACATAATTTGCATTCGTTGTGTTGGATACACAAGCCTTGGTTGAACTGGCATTGTTGGTTTCCATTGAAAATCTTGAATTCCAAGCTAACCTGAATACTGCAGGATACTACCATATGATGGTCCTCCATAGGGAGGATAAGGTGAATAAGCATATTTCTCTCCATATGGTGGCAATCCAATATTTAGTGGATACGTAGGCCTTTGTTGACTAGGTTTCCCAACTTGATATTGATATGCAGGATCAAATTGTTGAGTTCCTGTTAAAGAAGAACCAGGTAGAATTCCGGTTGAGGACATGGGTGATGACCATGGTGTAGAAGCAACCCCTGAGTGGGTTCCAGATAAATATTGGTAACCAACTGGGATGGATGATTCACCATATAGGTGCAAATCAGGTGTGGTAGAAAACATCGAAGAGGTTGCAACAGAAGATTTTACTGTAGCTACATCAGATGATACAGTTTGGGATGTTGGCGGTTGTTCATCCATAGTTAATCGACCCAAAAGTTATCCTAAAGAATCGACAGGTACTTGAAAAGAAGCAGGACCAAATGGAGCAATAAAGTGAGGAGTATGAAGGTAAAGATAAAGCCCAGTTCCAAAGTAGAATGGGGCTCCAGTTGTAGAATCTTCTTCCAATTCTTCCTCGACAACAATTAAACCAAGTGGAATAACTTCACCGTCTAGTCCGTAAAATATTTATGGTGTTGATAAAGTGGAAGTTTCAGTAGTTACTAATGTCTGAGGGGTAACTGGTTGATTGTCTTTCGGTAAAGTAATAACTTCTGAATGTTCAAATTCGAAGTCCAAACGTTCGGGTAAAAGAACAACAGTTTTAGAAAGAGGTTCCTAAACAACTTCAAGTTCAGATGTAACTTCTGTTTGAACTATGATAGGTTCTGGATTAACTTCTGGTTGAACTAATTCAAGTTCAGAAGTAATTTCTTGTTGAGCAACTTCAAGTTGAGGATCAACTTGTTGTTGAACAACTTCGGGTATTGTTTCACTAGGATCAGTGCTAATGTCCTCAGGTAATTGTGAAACTTCTTCTTTAGAAACGGATGTACCAGAAATGGTTGGAGTAACTAGAGTCTTAGTACTTATTGAAATAGATGATTCAGGTAATTCAGATGAAGAACTAGGAGTTCTTGATGTACTTAACTCAGTTAAGCGAGACCGCTTTGACCGAATAGGTGTAGCTTCGGGCGGCAAAGGCGGTTTACTCAATGTTCTCCACGAACGTCAGGGTAAGGGTTGATGTTCCTCCATGATTGCTGATTAATTTTATTATCAAAAAAGAAATAAACAAAAAGGGGTAAGCTAGGCAAAAGGTTTACCAAGAAACTATGAACTGCAGAATACCTCCTGGGGAACAAAGAAGTATGGGCAAGCAATCTCCCCGAATGTTGTGTTCGGTGTATCACAGTGTACAAGGTAGTTGACTCAGTTACCTAAGGATGGATATCAACCTAGTGTTTTCCTCCAATATATACCCAAAGGTACGTGGAGGCCCAGTCTGTATAAGCGTGTCTAATGCAAAACAGCACAGTGAGAGCATTCCCATATACTTTACGTACTGTAACACCACCCTATATACCCGAAGGTACGTGGACGAGCTATGATATACTCACGTATGTGGAATGAGGTATCACAATCGGGATGTATTGTAGACTAGTTAGTGACAACTACTTTGTTTTACGACGCCAAAACACTTCTCTAGCCTAGAACCACTAAATGTTTTCGTTAATGACAATGCTCCATTAGGTATATTGATGTTAATTTTAAGTTGATCTTGCTTAGGAATTTGCCTTTCAAGTTCACAACGTGATGCATTCTAAAATTCCTCGGAATGCAACTATCATGATAATCATTCTTTCCATTCAATTTAACAATGAAAATCCTAGCTACTTAGGGATAGAGCAATCAGATTTCTTTCAATCAAAGAGCAAAGACCACAATCTAATGCAATTTCCCTACACTATTCCTATGAGCACACACAAACTTTTTCAATGCAACATGCATGTATTTCCTTTCGATTTCCTTAATGTGAATATGAACAAAAGGAAATATGCACATACAACCAATCAATCTTTCATAAGAACGAAGACTTTTACAACAGTTCTGTTTCGAAGGAAAAGAAGACTTTACGACACTTTCTTCCGAATCAAAGATTAATCAACTATATTCTAACTTTGACTATAGACTGATAATTATAAAGAAAACATTTAAGAAACATTAATCACTCAAGTCAAAGTAGGGCTAGACAAGGAGATAGAAACTTGTTCTCTGAGACATAAAATTCACTGATCAATCAACAAATAAAAAAACAGAGAAAAGTTGGCAAAAACACATTCCAAAGGTGGAAAATTGACCCTAGGAGGATCAGTGCAGCCCTGAATGGGAGAGTGTGCACTTCAGAGCACTGTCCCTAAGCCAGGGGTGCTCTACAGCACACTGTGTCCCTCACAAGCCTACATTGGTGACAGTGAGCCATTTCAAAAGCCAATTTGACATAAATTTAACCAAATTTTCAATGAAAAAGAGCTGAATCACAATCAATGAATACAAGTAGGGTTTGCAAGGATGTCCTAGGAGGTGGATAAGCTACTAGGAAAGAGGATCTTCACCAATGGAGTCGCCAACTTGTTTTGGAGAATTTGGTATTTATGGATAAATACTAATTCCCTAGATAAGTAGCCATATCTAGAACAACAGTTTAAAGTATTTTAGTCTTTCCCTATAAGCAATAGATAAGATGAGAAGATGAGAAGACCTACTTGTAGTTTTGCTTTCCTCTCGTCTCCTTTGTATCGATCCCGTCACTCCTTCTCGTACTTAATACGCTTGAGAAGTACCTGTAAACACAACAAAAAACAAAGAATCGATCAAAGCAAAAGATCTATTGAATATAAGTGAATGGAATCAGATACATTTCACACATATAAGCATTATAAAACAATACAAACATATGGGAGAAAGGTTCAAACACTTTATTAAATAGAAGAAGGAATTACAACCATTTTTTTTTATTCAAAGTCATTCCTCCAGCTTGGATCCCATTCTCATCACATCAAAAGCATGACAAACTTGTAGCATTACAATACTTTCTTCAAAGCCAAATCTCACAACAACATTATCTCCTTACAATTCAACATAATCCAGCCCCTGTTCACTTAGACGAGTGGTCAATTTATAGGGAGATGAAGGAGGTTTTGTCATAAATGGTGGCATTGAATGGCCTTCTGTACTTAGAATTAGTCCCATGGAGGAAGGGATGAGAGGATATGATGCATCTTAACTCATTCCTCATCCATTTTCGATCTCATAGGAATTGATAAATGAGGGAACCTTCTTGATGATTCCAACAAATAAGAATATTCCCTAAACCTTATGTGAATTTCGCTCAAACTCGCCCAGCGCAAATGAAAAGAAGCCAAAGTGCTTTGCAGAGCACCCTGGCATGGACTTAACTACTCTGTAGCGCAGATGAAAGGAAGCCAGAGTGCTATGTAGAGCAGCCTGGCATGGACTTAACTGCTCTGCAGCGCAGCCTTACATGGGCCTACCTGTGCTGGTCCCTCTAGAGGTCATTTCTGGATGTCTTCAAGTCATGAAACTGTCTGGGAAGGAGGCATTCAAAAGGGTGACTTGTTTAGGGCATGTAGCAACTGAAATTAGGATTTGATGAGCCCTAAAACACTGATCTGGATGGTGGGATTGATGTGGCGGGAGCGTAACTTATAGGGAGGTGGTTTCATGTGGCAGAGAAAACAACTTTCGAAGGGAGCCTAAGGTGGTTAGTGGTTTTGACAAGGGGGGGTACAAAAGCATGAGATGGTGACACGTTGCGGTGGGTGCAGGTTTGAATACCGCCCATTTCAGACCCCTGCGACAGTATAGTTCAGATGGTGAGGAGGGGCCAAAACATAATATCGGTCATCAGATGTGAGAAAGGCGGGTTTAGATGAGGTGAAAAGTGACGGTGTTTAAACGTGATGTGATGGGCATACAGTGAGGTAGGGAGATGAATTTAATGTATGACGTGGAATGGTTTTGAGCATATAGTGGGGTAGGGAAATGAAATATATAGTGGGGGAATGATTTTGGGTTGGTGAAACTTAGGAATAGGGAATAATGTACCAAATATCTTTTTATATAACAAACCTTAGAATAAAATATTTATCCTTTTTCTTTTCTCCTTCGCATGAAAATAATGTTTAACATTTGACTTAGGATAAAATTTTCATGCTTTCCCTAAAATCACCATTCTTTTTCTACTTACCCTCTGATTTCAATTATTTTTCTAAGCTAACATTTTCTTCCTCTTCTTGATTTGCAAGGTGAATTTAAACTAGCAGACCAAATCACTTTTTTTTTAATGAAAATTTATCTTATTCTATCACTTATTTCACCATTGATTTAGATTAAACTGTTGAAACAATTTTATTTCTACCTAGCTACTGATTCACCAAGATTAAACTGTATGGTAAATATTCCTTCACTAACCTATTGAATAGAAATCTAAATGGGTTCAATCATGATTAAACTGTATGATTTGAATAGAACTTTAGTCATTGTGGCATTTAAAAACAATTTGCACACAACCTTATTTGATAATAAACTAAAAAAACTAACTTATCAGTAGTGGCATTTAGACTTGCAACACTTTTCGTATTGTTTTCTAATTTTTCTTTTGTGGGGTTTTTATTTCCTTTTTTTCTTATTTATTTTTTAACATACCCTCTTTTCGTTTTCATTTTCATATATTTTTGGAAATCATTTGAATATTGAAATTATGTACACTATGAAATCACAAATACAAAATACTCAATCACCTTGAGATGCTATAATTTGTAGGACCCTAACACCTGCTCTAGTTATTGATCCAACTTTTCCCTTGCGTTCCCTTGCTCTCCTTTGCCTTCTTTCTCCAAATACAAGTGAATGCTAGTGTGATCCAAGCATGCTCCAAGAATGCTCTAAGTGTGGAAGAGTATGAGAGAATGAGAGGATGAAATGAGATAGCTCCACCACAAAACTGCTAAAATCTACTGATTGTTTCTTTGAAGTAATTTTATCATTAATGTCTCTATTTTCTTCATTTTCCCTCTAATTTCTATTGTTGTTATATACATATTTGGGCACTGCAACCGCAATCACATATGTCCATAAAACCAAGGGCTTCTAAGTCCCTAAAAGTGTTGTTTCATACCCTAAAGAAGCAAGGTTAGCTGATTACATCATCTCCCAGAAGTTCTCCATGAAAAACTACTCAGAACTAGTCAAAACTGGACCATACAGACTGCTCAATGCTAAGGGTGCGATGCATCTCACCTGCCACATGAAAAAAGTGCGATGCATACTAGAAAGCCCTTCTGTAGGGTCCGATGAGCGAGAGCAGCAAATGGAAAGAGGCAGTTGGCTAGGTGGAAACCCTAGAGAATCTTCTAGAACTGCCCATTTGACACTTGCCTCTCTGATTCGCCTAGGGATGAGTAAGAGATCATGAAATTATCCAAGTGGAACCAAGAACTATCAGAGAGAGGACACTAATCAAAATCCCAGAAGCTGATCACCCACCTGCAAACATCTATATATGGATCCCTCATCCTAGAGATCCAGAGGCTGGATTTTGTATTTTGTAAGGAAGTTGTTGTTGGTTTCTCTGTGCAACCATTGTTTGAGTGATCTAAGCTTTTCATGAGGTGAGAGGGGCTTTCATGCTGGGAGGATGGCGTTGGGTCAGACCAATGGGTTGTAATCCTCTCTTTCTTACAATTCTATCAATAAAGCTATTTGAGTTTTCCTCCATATTCTTGTATATCTCTGAATCTTGTATTGATATATGCATTTGTATGGTTAATATACATATGATCCTATATTGTTTATGGTTATAGATCTCTATGCTTTGATGGTATTATGCTGCTTTGACTCTACAGGTGTTCTTGAAGCGGGACAAGCGAGGAAAGAGTGACATAGATCTGTCAAAGGGGAGAGGAAACAAGCAAGGAGCCAAGCAAAAGACTGAGGTTGCTATGCTCTGATTCTCTCCCATCTATCTCTCACAAAGGAAAGCAAAAGTAACTTTAGTTTGTTTGTTTCTAAGATATCTACCCGTCTTAGTGGGACTAGTAGCTTTGAATGGACACTAGTTTTCCCGATAACACTTGCATGCAAATATGCATCTCTTCACCTTCCCTTTCTCATATTTTCCTTTATTTTATATTTAAAACCCAACTATTTCCTCTTTGCTTTTGCCAATTTCCATAGTGATTATCAATCACAAGTGATGCTAACTAAGGTGGTTTTCCCAATCATTCACATTGGAATATGTGTCCCATGACCTTGGTCCTATTTTATTTACATGGAAAATCAACTAGGGGTTGTTACAAACCCCTCCCCCCTTGGGGGAACACCGTCCTCGGTGTTCAATGATGCATATAGCCAACAAACATGCTACCGATGGAGCTTTATAACACAACTTGATGCAACATTTACATCATACCAAACTACTAAAACCATGAACACCATACTGCTTATTGGAGCTTTATAACAATACTCGATGCAATATTTAGAACACACTGCTTATTGGAGCTTTATAACATAAATCGATGTGGTATATACAATACACATATGAATATATAAATATGAACCAAAACACCTTGTTGAGATTGCAACAAGATGATGGAGCTTAGTGAAAAGAGTCGCCTTCACTAAGTGGGCCCGCAGGCAAATTATGGCGCAAGTTCTATTTTTGGATCACAGCAGGGATGATCACAGTAGGAGTGACCACAACAGGGATGATCACAGCAGGAGTGATCACAATAGGAGTGATCAAAGTCTATTTTTAGACTGGAGTCAAAAATAGAAAAGTCAAATATTATTGTCTTATAATAATATTCAGACTATAAACTTTATCTTATTCTATTGGACCACTTCAATTTTAGCTACAGATGTGGCACATGCAGCTGTCAGAAGGAAATACGCTTTCTTTGTGGGTCAGTTGAGTTATTGCATGCATGACTTCAGTTAGAACTCAATCAGTTAAGTTTGGTGGAGTTGATTGTGGAGTTGATGGAGTTGTGTTCAGTTTTATTTGGTTAAACTAGTTGTAATTAGTCTAACTACAAATAGACTAATGATGAGTTGTTAAACTAATTATTAACTCATAATGCAACTAAGGAATACATCAGTTAGCTCAGTTACATGTCAGTGCATGTTCAGTTCAGCAGGGACAAGTGTTAGAGGATCAGATTGCTATCAATTGTGACTATAGTTGTGCATGAGGATTTGCACAATCAATGAGATTGAGTTATGCCAATGAGAATTGGCAAATACCAAGTGATTATAGCCTTTGCTCACATGATTCCCAGTGTGAGTGATTCTTTTGAGGTAAATACGAGTTTGGTTCAACCATTCTCATCGATTCTTGAGCAGGTATTGAGTAGTGGAGGCAGGCAAGCAGTGGAATAGATTTGGAGATCAGATCTGAGCTGTATTGTGTGTAACAGGTGGAGATAGTGCTGTATACTTGTGAGAAGTATTGACTATTGTAATGTTACATGTTCTCAATCATTAATATACAAATAGTGTGGGGTTTTCAGCTGTAAGCTTTCCCCGGGTTACATACTGTGTTAATGTGTGCATGCTCTTGATGTTTTATTGTTATTGATGCTGCTATATTGATGATCAACGTAGAGGAGCTTATGTATTGTGTATGTCTTCCACAATAGCACATGATCAGGATAATCTCCATTGAATATGTGTTTATTATTCAAAATTTCTTCAGAGCCGATACTAATCATTGATATGTTGATCCCTAGGATCAAATTACTCCCTCACTCTGGATTGAATCCAGCAAAGGCATTTGGCGGAAAGACAGGTGTGCAAAACCTCGCCCAGAAGATGAAGGACAAGTTCAAACTTGTCAAAAAGCCACACAGATATTCAATTTCCAGCATTACGGACCCTGCAGTGAAGGTGGCCACCCAAAATTTGGCTAGCAAGATAATGCCAAAGTGCCATACGGACGAGGTGTCGGCACTAGTGGTTTCACTAGTGGTCCAGTGCATGGAGGGCATACAGTTCAACTGGGCGTGCTACCTATGCAGTGAGTTCCTCGTGAACTGCAAGGAGGCATGTGGTGAAGTAAAATTCTAAGTGCGAATACAAATAATTCCTCTAGGCTGAGAGTGGGTCTAGCCACAAACAAGAAATTCTATGGAAGATTTCCTTAGTTTAGAACCTATTATGAGGGCCTACCTCTTAGTATGCTTATCCCGTTTGGTGATGATCTTGCTTCCTCACTCCAGCTATCTCCCGTTTCCTTCTTCGAGCACCTGAAATAAGTAAACAATAGCAAACAACAATGATGATAATAGATAAATTGTATTCAACCTAATTAACAAGTCAAGAAACATTAAGCCATAAACATGTGAGATGACATATTATGTAGGAAGTCAATAGATAATTGCATATATATTAAATCAAGAAGAGATTACAACCATTGCCTTGACGTTGCTGTTCTCCTCCGACAAATTCGGGTTCCCACACAATTCCGTTAGCATTCCATGATGGCCTCAACAATGGTAGTTTTAAGGCTCTTCCCTTTAGTTTTCACACTGAACCAAATTCACACTTCTCCCTCACACACAACTAGAGAGCTACAATTATGAATAGCTTGTTGATTACTCTAAAATCAAAACTTCAACTAGAGCCTAATTAGAACTAGCTTATGCTTGGGAAAAAGGGAGGTTTATATAGCATGGATGGAAGGGAGATGGTTCCTATTCTCATGGGAGAAGGTCTTATCTCTTGAGGTAGTTCCACCCTAATAGGGGAAAGGAGCCCAAACTGACCTCCTCAACTCCATTCGGCCTAACCATTTACTAGACTTCCGTTATGAAGCTTCAGTTTCTTATTTAAAAAAATTTCAAAAAGAGGATTGATGCGATTGGAAAAAGGCTTAGTCACTCTGGTCGGTGCTAGGGATAGTTGTAATCCCTGCATATTGGCGTAAGGAGGACACGGGTCATTAGCATCGGTCTTGTAAACTGGGAAAAACAAAAGATTTTGGGAAAATGATGCAAAGGGGAATTGTTATGTTCATGAAGAGGGATACAATGGGAGTTTCTTCATGATGGGAAAGCATTAAGGGTTCACTGTAGAGGTTCTCCAGGATCAAGGAATGGGGAGTACATGGATAGTGACAAAATGTTGTGTAATAGATTCCCCCTAAAGCGTGAAGTGCGAACTAGAGTGAGGGGTGAAATGCTTTATGAATTAGTGTAAGGAACCAGAGTCTGCGTCGAAAAACCTGCAAGCAAGTACAGATACATATACATAACTGGAAAATCTGTAAATGATACATGAGTCATGGTATGGATGCAACTATCCAGAGAGTGAGCATGTAAATGGATCCAAGGTATGGGCACAACCATCCAACAGAAATGATCATAATGGAACCAAGGTATGGTCGCAGCCATCCACCTAAAAGAGACATGTATAGAAACATGATCATGTCACATCGCCTTGCAACTTGGACTTTTGTAATATGAGCCCAAGGTCTTGCGCTCCAAAATGACCTGATAAAAGTACAAATTCTAACATGTGAATAGATGTGTTGACATCAAACATGCTAGAAAATTGCTTGATTACGAGCCGATGATGTGAACTATTAACAAGTGCGAGAGAAACCACCAATAATGACAATGGCCCTCAAGGTACTATCAACACAATTCACAGAATGTGAATAAAGGAACTGAAGTCGAACACCCATGAAATCACCCGATCGAAAGCCAATGATGTGAACTTGTTGTCGAGTGTGAAGAACTTTCTATCAGGGCATGCAAGCTCTAAGGTATTGGAAGGGAGTCTCTTGATCAACTTCCTGGATAAGGATCTGAAGTCGATAGGAAGCGACTGTGTTGAAGGAGGGCCATGATGTATCCCACATCATTGACATGAGACAAAGGGATAAAAGTTGATTTTGGATGATATAGAGAATTAGGGGTGAGTGTAACTACAAAAGGATGAACTCTTGAACATATTGGTGACACGATTCTAGAATTTGGCAGCTGTTGGATCCATAGTATCGACGATCAAGATGAGGTGGCAGAGATCAAATGGAATGCAAAAATGAGCGACCCAACCCAGGAAGGTCAAATGAAAAGGAGGATATCCCAACCTGACATGAAGCAGAAAGTGTCATGTTCAAGAGTGAGTTTCCAACACGATTGATCGAATTTCCAAATTTTCCCCCACCATTTCTGGCAGGTACCCAAATTATTTTTTAATTGCAAGCTTGAAGGGGATAACATATGCTTGCACTATAAGTTCATCCTAAGGAGAATCTGAACTAGTAAGTTTAATGAGGCCTAGGAAGGAGAAGCTCATGTTTGTCATGGCGACGAATTCGATGTTGTTTTCATGTTTTAACTAGTCTGACAAAGGTGTAACTCGATATCTTTTTCATGTTTAGAGAGTTTGAAAAAGACACGAAAAATAAAACTCCACATGGTCCCTTTTCATACATTTGTGTCTCTTGAGGCCGAAAAGGTAGAAAACGATACTCGAGAGAACCGCCTGACCATTTTCAGTCAAGGAGTACCTTTTTCGTAAATAGTGCATCTCAACCTGAAAAAGGGGTAAACATATATTGGGTGCCTGACGTTTCGTAGCCTTTAACGAGTTCAAAATGACAAGAAATTGATAATCTTTTCATATTTAAAGGGTTTGAAAAGAGCTTGAAAGCAGACCCCCCCTTTTATTCTCTTTAACGAGTCGAAAGGGAAAAAATACTCGACAATATTTTCATATGAGTTTTACGAGTCAAGAAAAGAGTTGAAACATGATTCAGTACCATCGTCGAACATCCATTACCTGTCACTATGCAAAAGGTAAAATGCATTATCCAATTCTTGAGGCAAAATAGGTCAAAAATACTTAAAAACCCTAATATAAAATGAAAAAATGAAAAAATGAAGGAAAAGTAATTATTTTTTACCATTTACCATTTTACCTTTGTGTGAAAAGTTTTTACCCACTTGTGCCCTAATTTTTTCGGAGCAGATCGCGAGAGATCCAGGAGGTCATTCGCCGAGCTGTCAGTTGCAGGTAAGAGCCAAGCCCTTGAGATCCATTTCCATACTATTTGTTCTTGTTTTTATCCATTTTGGATTTCTGTGGGAGGTTTTGGCAAAACAAATTCACCCTCGGTCGACGCGATTTCTGGACATGGAATTGCGCCGGCCGAGGGTTGCTAAAACTACTAACCGTGTTGTTAGCACAACTATTTTTAAAACAGGTGCACTGACACCGTGAACAAAGAAAAAATCAATGTTTCTCTTAAATCCACTATTTGAATCCAAATTTCAGTTGCCAAAAATGATTATTGACTTGAATACATGGTTTTTGTAGGAAATAATCGTCGAAAAATGGTGGATTGGAAAGAATGTGAGCACGAAGATGTGGACACCCAAGCAATGGCTGATCTGAATTTCTTGGAAGCCTTGAAGAACTATGGGATCCTCAAGTTCTTTCTCACACCAACGATGCAGGCTCAACTTGAGCTACTTTGATACCTGATTAGTCTCTGGGACATAAATCGAGAAATTTTTATCACTGGTGACCAGGAGCTGGAGTTGGAGACTTCAGATATCTATTTCATCACTGGACTATGCCAGAGAGGGGAACTAGTCAACCTATATGGTTCAAGGTCGATTGGGGCAAGAATATCCATGCTAGTTGCCGAACATTGCCCAGAAGCTCTTAAATAAAAAAGTGGCAAGATTGAGATTGCGACTGTGCGAGATCTTACACTGGGAGTGCTACTATTGACCATCAACAGATTGGCTGGGTCCCAAGCAGAGAATGAAACCAAAAAGTTGAAGTTTCTGTATGCTATCAATTATACAACATCAACGATCTTCAATTGGGTGAAAGTCGTGAAGATCAACATGAAACTCTAGTTGTCAAAAGCTAAGGCGGGGAATTTGAAGCAATTTTGCTTCAGATCTGTGCTAGTGACTTTCTTCTTGGAAAGAGTTCCATTGTTCCAATACCTGATGATTAGGGTGGATCCGTCGATGCCACGAGACCCACTGATGTTCCATTGGAGTCGGTTGATGCCTAGAATCACTAGGGGCCAACATATGTCCTACAAGCCCGCCTTTTCTCATGGCTATGACGATAGCTGATCATAGTGGAGGATTGGCCTTATAACGATACCAACTTCTACAGAAACCCAATATGCTGCTTCCATATGGGGAGGATTTCGACAATGAAGGTAAAAAATCAATTTGTAATTATTTGATTTTTAATTGTTTTTGATATATATATGTTTATAACATTTTGTTTTATCAATGCAGATGTTGGACCAGATTGTCCTGCTGGGATGTCCCCGATAGCCAGGCACGTCACTTGCTAGTTTGATGTCGCTCCTTGTCAGGAAGGAGGCGACAACGAGGAGGATATCGCGAGGAACCTCGAGGGGTTGACTCGTGGAATCCCAGAGTATGCCTGGGTGGGATACATCCCACGCCAGTACCAGAGGCATATGGTGGGAATATCTATTCAGATTTGTCGATTGCTGACTTGTGTAGCACGAGCAGTTACATGTTACCATGATCACCATGCTGATTAGTTCCTAGGTCCAACATTTACATTTTTGTGGCTTGCGTGCCACAAATATATGAGGCATGCGAGCTGCGGAGGTTATTTGAGCATACATATTATTTTTTGGGTTTTGATGTATAAAAAATTATCGCCATATATATATATATATATGCTATATTTTCTTGCTTACTATGGTACAAATTATATGTTTTAGTTTTTCACATGTTTCGTAAATGTCTATCCAACACATAATTAACCAATGCATCTATCAATGTATTCATATTTCTAGGAATATTATGATATGTAATATAATCAAAATTTATCTCCTGTAGACAAATACGTAGATACATTCTCAATATCTGATGGTTTCTGATGGAATATTGCCCGTTGAGTTGAAGGACAACAAGCTGTGAATCTAGGTTAACAACCAATTCCTGAATGTCAATAGAAATAGCTTCTGGCAACAATTCGATAACTGCATGTATTCAACAATGTTATTAGTTGTACGACCTAAACAAATACCTTGAAGATAAATCAACTCACCATGAGGGTCATAAATGGCCCATGCTGCGAAGGATAGATTCCAGGTACTACAACAAGCACCATCAACGAAACTGATGTGAGGAGTCACATAAATTTGCAAAGCAGGGAAAAACATAGTAAACAAGAAAGTTGTTTGAAAACTAACACACCAAACCACACTGCACAAAAATGAATGACACACTAATGTACACAAGTAACCATTCAATATGACCTAGGAATAGTACTTTTTGAGATAAAGCCCATTTCGGGGCTTTTCTAAAATAATCAATTAGCTCATAAGCCCCTTTTTGCAACACAAGTTTAGCAATGTAGGGCTCATGCCACATGGCTTCAAACTTGCCTGCCCCCAGCTTATCATTAGCTTGATTGTATAGTAAAACAAAGTTACCGTTAGAAAACGCGCGAGGGGAAACCGACTGATCAAAATGGGACTTGAATCGCTTCTTTTGTGCTTCGATGACCAAGGCAAAAAGGCATCGAGTCTCATCCATTCATTCTAAATACAAGAGGCACTCTTCTTGAGGTCAGGTTTCAGGCATAAATTCGACAACTAGCTTGAGGGAAGGAATTTTTCACTCAATCGGTAACATTGCTTCCAAACCGTAGATTAGTTGGAATGATGTGAAACCAGTTGCGTCCTTGGTCGAGGTTCGATAAGTCCACAAAGCTAAAAAGTGCATGAGATGCCAATTTGACTTATGCATCCCAATAATATGCTGAAGCATTGTAACCAAAACCTTGTTCACAACTTCAACTTGACCATTGGCCTGAGGGCAATACGGGGTTGACCCATCGTGGTGTAAACTCAATGTAGAGGTCAGCTCAACCATCATGTAATCTCGGAAATGGGAGCCATGGTTAGTGATAATGGCTTGAGGTACACCGAACCTGGAAATAATGTGATTGAATAGAAATTGAGCCGTTGTTTTACCATTTACAGAGTATGTAGGCATCACTTCGGCCCATTTGGTGAAATAATCCACAACAACGATAATATAACCATGCCCCCTAGCCAAATGAGGGTTACATGTCATATAGTCAATGCCCCATTTTCAAAAGTACCAATGGTAATGACGGGGTGTAGGTGAGCGGGCGGGGCTCGCATCTGGCGCTGGTAAATTTGACATTCATGACACTTGTGAATGACAAAGATGCAATCTTTAAAGATGGATGGCCATAAATAACCAATGCGAAGGATTTATTGAGTAGTGGAATATCCAGACATATGACCGCCACATGCTCCAGAATGGTAGTCATTGAGAACTCTCTTAGCCTCCTCGAGAGTAAGACATCGACGAAGAACTGGATCAACACCGACACGGTATAAAGTATCTCCAATAATACGGTAGGGTTGGGAGTGATGCCGAATGTGTCGGTGATCATCCTTAGTCAACGCAGACCAGAATGTGGATGTCTGGAGATACATGATGATATCACTATACAATGGGTCAAGGGTGCTAATTAGGAAAATATGTAGAAGAAAGGGAGAGAATCAACTTGGTAAAAACCATTGATTTCTTAGATTTGGAAGTAGTAAACACCAAATCGAATTCTTGAAGGATGACAATCCATTTAGAATAATTTCCCCCCAACAATTGATGAGTCAGGATGTAGGTCATGGGGTTGCATTCGGAAATCGTAGTGGTAGTGTGTAAGAGAATGTAGTGCCAAAAGTGCTGAACATCTTGTATGATAGCTTAAGCCAACTTATCGACACGAGCATAACACGTTTTGGTGTCGAGGAGATTACGACTGAGGTAGTAAATAACATTTTCATTGCCTTTGTCATTGTCTTGTACAAACACGATAACAATGGTACTAGAGGCTGCAACTAGATAAAGGAAGTAATCACGATGATAATCTGGGAGATGCAAAAAAGGAGCATTTATGAGGACAACCTTAAGGTCATTGAAAGACTTTGGGCAATCTCATCCCAAACAAAGGGTGTTCCTTGCTTGAGCAAGCGGGTCAACCCTGAAGCTAGCTCAACATAATTGGGTACGAAACGACGGAGGAAATTTTCTTTCCCTACAGGCTCTGCAGATGGTGCAACGAAGATGGAGGGGGTAAATTAACAATGGCCTTGACTTTAAGCGGATGAAGGCGAATGTCTTCCTTAGAGATAATAAAGCCGAGGAGCCGTCTGGATTCGACGCAGAAAACACATTTATACAAATTCAACTGAATTTTTTAGTGTCTATGTTGGTACCATTCTAAGCCCTTTTTCCCATTCCAAAACATGACCATTTCCTACCTTTTTCTCATCATCCATTCCTCAAATGCCTTAGAATTTAATTAATTTAATAGTTTATAGTTGTTGGCATGCATATTAATTGATTTAGGGGTTTTGTGTTGACAAATTAGGATTTTAGGCCTAAATCACTACAGGAAGTCTTAACAACTTGTAAATGGTTTATTATGTGACATGTGGCATGGAAGCTAGGTAGGAGCGGAAGGCATGGACGAA
>APFE030362279.1:0-20404 GCA_000404065.3 Pinus taeda | reverse complement strand
ACTGCTAAATCAGGTTCAATATCAACGTCCATATTCATCCACTTCATGAACTCAAAAGCAGCAGGTGCGTCACCCTTAACATAGTGTGCTCCAATTAGAGCCTCCACGGCATCAGATATTGTCTTCGGGGACATCCACCGATGACCCTCATCACAAGATTTCCCATCTGTAGCTAAATTATCTTCCTTTCCAGGTTTACCTAGATCTTCCAGATTGCAACGACAGCGACTAGCTTTTCTCTTAGCCATTCCAGGGGCGACCCATCGACGTGCATCAAATGTTTCATCGCAAATATATTCCTGTCCATCCCGGTAATCCCAACATATCATTATCATGTTTAAGGGGTAGTTAGTTTTATTGATATGATCTTATTATGTAACTATAAGAATTAATGTTCATAAAAATGAATATTTAAATTTTTTCAAGTAAAACCAACCCATACTATTTCAACAAAAGATATAACATTGGCTGGTCAAAAAAAACCCTTCAACAATATGGTCATATTTTCTCAATTACAGATATAATAACGAACACATAATTTGATACCTGCAGACTGCGAGTGGTCGCTAAATGATGAAGAGTTGCATTTGAAACTAGCTCAGCTCGAAGTGCAGAGAGTTGTCCTTCATTTTCTCTTTCATATTTCAAGAACAGATGGCAACTAACGGCATATTTTAAAAATGAATCCCCTAGCAATTCTAGCCGTTCATTTGAAAACGATTCTAAACAACGGGATGTAGTGAGTGCTTCCATGATCTATCAGGAAACAGAGATATAGAAATGTTACTTAAAAAAAAGTACTACTAATCTTATAAATAAACATATAAATACAAACTTACCAATTCAGGAGGTATGAATGGACATTTAGGACGCTCTTCCGTAATAACTTTTCCAAGTTGTCCAGCTAGCACTAATGAATTTAAGCGGTACATTACTGAAGGAAGTAAATAGAGGGATCGAATTATAAATGATTGAACTCCTAAATCGAAGCACAGCTCAGGAGGAAGCTCTACAAAGTTATCGGAATCTGGTTCTTTTTCTGTACATATCAAATCAAAATCAACCATTTACTATATAATTTAAAAAAAAAAATCTTAAATTGAATATACTTTTATCACTATTACCAATTCAAATCGATCAGTCATTTCATACTGAAAATGTTTTAAATTGAATATTTCTTTACTAAATATATATTATATTTACACATTGGCATTATAATATTGTTGGTAAAATTGCAACAAAATTGCATCAAGTTAAAGAAGAAATAAACAAAAACTTTCCTAACCTTTTAAAATGTCAAAATGGTTGACAAGGAGATTGTAAGGCCGATGTGTCTGCTTCAGTAGTAGAAGAGGTTGGTTCACATGTTTGAGTTGTCTTTGATATCTACGAAATAAATCATTATTAATTTTGTATTTTTTCAAATAAACATAATTCTATAAATCTTTAAATATGTTAAAATATCACATATCCTTACTTTTTTTCAAAATAATCACAATAGGAAGTGTATTGAGATTCTTTTCCATCCTTGGGTGGAGGGAAGGGACTTTTGGAAGTTTTACCAAAAAGAACTCTGACAACAATGTAAATTCTTCCTGTATGCACAACTATTATTGCTTTATCTACTATGTCCGAAGCTCGTTGAATTCCAGTGGCCAAAGAAATGGCTTCTTCTTTCGGAACAGTGTACTGTAAAAAATTCCTCTTAAGCAAGATACCAAAATCATCTGTAACATGAGTGCCCTTCTCTGAACGAAAAAGAGACTTAAACAATTTTGTTCCGGAAATACAATATCTGATTAACTCCCAGTCAATATTGGCCTCTCTGTGACAAGCTCCAAAACGTTCTTCTTCAATGGGCAAAAGGAAGTACATATTACAACTAACCCATAGTTTTTTAGTTTTAGACTTGGCTTGAACTAATACTTTAGTAAACACTCCATCGAAGAGTGTTTCGTGGAAATATTTTGCAACTTTCAACTGTTGATAGAACACACCAACAAAACAAAATCACATACAACTATGAGTGAGGCAAAATAATTTGAAATAAATTGTTTGAGGTATATATCAAAACCCTTGAAACTAATTTTTCTATAATATTCTTACCTGATTGGAATTCAATTCCACATCGCCACAATGCAAAAATTTCGAGCTAACTCTTTCATGTGGTAGAAAGAGTTCTATTTCAAAATTTGCAATGTGTTCATCTAGCTTTTCTTCAATCAAGAATGAAAAGCTTGCATATTTGGTCCCATTTGATTGTGATGTGAAATAAAGTTTGTAAAGTTGTAAAGTTGCTCCACTCAATTTTTCACCCCATGTACCAGATAAAGCATATCCTTTATATGAATGCAGCTCCTTTTTCTTGCTTATACCTAAATAAGCACAAATATATTTCTCACTTATCAATTTTTTCCTTAAATACTTTAAATTAAATGATACTAACTGTAAAGCATAATATATTTCAAAAGTATTTGTAGTAGAAGAAATCAGACAGGTATTTAAAAAAATGCCAGCATTCACATTTACAATAATTGGTGCATAAGAGAAAACAACATACCTCCATGATTAGAAGTCTCAATCTCAGTCTCTTGTGAATTGGTTACTTGTTTCTCAGACAATTCCTCTGAATTCTTTATTTTTTCCTGTGACAATTCTTCTGAATCTTTTATTTGCTTTTCGGATGATTCTTTTGAAACTCGTTGTGGTAGGAGATGTTCATGAAGGTCTTCATTTCCGTGGGACACCTTGCATTTCTCCAAGTCTAGAAGATTCTTTGGAAGAGTGTGCTTCAAAGTTCTCTGTGTAAATACAACTTTGGGCGAGTAATACCTAAACCACCAATATACCCTAAATCAAATAAATGCCCAAAATCCTACTGAACATACACTTACACAACTTTAGGCGAGTAATGCCTAAACCACCAATATACCCTGAATCAAATAAATGCCCAAAATCCTATTGAACATACTCAACTCTTACTGAATATACATAATTATTTGTTAGATTATGAGTTTGTAGACCATACAATTGTGGTCACTTCCTATTAAAATGTGTAATCTAAAAGTAGAAAATGTAAAATGGTAACTAACCGTATTATCAATTCAGAAATTAATATGAATACAGAATACAATAATATTAATAAAAAATATAATAAATTCAGAAATTAATATGAATACAGAATACAATAATATTAATAAAAAAATATAATAAAAAGCTGCATGCCTTAATAGTGATCAGCCTTTCTGAGTTTTAATTATTTATGAATTTTCATTTGCATAAGGTTTAAATGGACTCACTACCCATCCGCAGTAACACAGAAACAAGTGCTCATGGGTAGTCAATCCATCCAAAACACACACTAGACAACCTAAAATCCACACACTTAAAACTCTAAAAGCATTGGAAACCATTAAGACTACTAGTTGTGAAAACATACACTTCATGCTTTCTTTTTGTCTCGCCACATTAATTCTTAACATTATTCAATATTGAACATTAATTTTCAACATTATTCAATATTGAAAAATAATGATAAATTTTATCAGAAAAAATGATGATAATAGTAAGTCCATCAAAACATTGGACAACCCGAAATCCATACAAGTTAAAACTCTAAAAAAAAATTGATAACGATTAGGACGAATCGCTGTGGAAACATACACAAGCAAGTTTCATGCCTTCTTTTCTGTCTAAGCCAGGTTAATTCTTAACATCATCCAATATTCCAAAAACCATTTGGACGACTGGGTGTGGAAACACACAAGCAGTTTCCATGCCTTACTTTCGTGTATGCCATGTTAATTTCTTAACATTATTCAATATTCAAAGGAATTAATAGAAAGTTAAATTTTATCACGAAGGTGAATTTTAAAAACTGAACTCCCAGAAACACCAGGCACTTACTTATTTCCTGGCAACTTTGCACTATCTTTAGAGATGGCATCGACACTGCTATCACACGCGATTGTAGCTCCAGTTGATGAAACATTATAACATTCCTGTGGATTATTACGGCGTGTATGATTTGAATGTCTATTCTGAAACGTCTCCATCATTGAATCTCTACGATATATATCAGTTTCAACATTGCATTCCTCTCGATCCCAACGTGCCTGATTTGAATTTCTATTCGCAGAAGTTTCCTTCATTGATTCCTCGCTCCTCATTAATTCATTCACTAGCTTTTCTTGTTTCTTGTTACCCCTGAAAATCTTACCGCAACATTATAAAAACCAGAAAAGAGTTACAAATTAACAAGGGCCATCTATTTTGACAGACAATCTGATAATGATGAAACATTAATATCCATTCTTCATTCATCTATTTTGACAGACAATCTGAAAATGACGGAACATTAATATCCATTCTTCATTCTCCTACAGGTTCCACAAGATGACCCACAATTGATAAATTTCCACCAAAATAGTTCAATGAGAGTATTCTAAAAAAACAAAATCAAAACTAAATATATAAATATGACCAACCAAAACTAACACTTATGATTAACAAGTGTGCATGGCAGATGGAATACATGACAACTCTGGAATATTACACAGTAAGCCAACTTTCTATCAATTCTTTGCAGAAATAAGTAAATCAATAACCCAATTCATTTTTAACTTGAATTTTATGTATGATATGGAGCGTCAAAAACATTGTTTTCATCCTTATGTTGAGAATGAGAAACCTTGATGCTCTTAAACAATCACCATGATTTGGTGCAATATCATAGAGAATCCACCATGCAAGTAATGTGTATCATGAGTAGGTGTTAAATTGGCTTGCCAAGATTATATCATTGTAGATCCTTGAAACGAGGTTCAAAACTATAGTGGAACATTTCTTCTATGTGTTACTCAATATTTTGACATTGCAAATGTTACATATAACTGTAACTTAGCATGAATCAATCAATTAATAGTTGTCTCATGAGTTAACTCGGAAAACTCTCACCTGTAGTGACTCATTGAGGGCATGTTAATTGAAGTGGAATACATAGGCTTGTAATGGTTAAACTTGTGATAAAATTCCTTGAACTCAACATGCATGTCATTTCCTTTTCAAGTATGGGGAAAATTACATGAATCAATCAATTGTAGTTACTCATTGAGGGCATGTTAATTGAAGTGGAATGCATAGGCTTGTAATTGATAAACTTTTGATCAAATTCCCTTAGAACTCAACATGTATGTCATTTCCCTTTCAAGTACGGGGAAAATATCTCTATGGCTAAACTAATTCTTGTGATTAGATTTTATCTTTGAATGGATAGAAATTTCTCTCATGAGTTAACCATGAAAATACTCACTTGTCCTGAGTCATTGAGGCAATGAGGGAATGTAAAATGAAGTGGAATGCATAGGCTTGCAGTTGTTAACCTTGCAATCAAATCCCCTTAGAACTTATTTAACATGTAGGTCCTTTCCCATTATGGGAAAAATTCCTCTATCCCTAATCCAATCTTTGTGACTCAGGATTATCTTTATGGATAGAAAGGTTTATTAGGAAATAATATCTCTTTTATTGTTGCAACTTTGATGTATACCAATTCCAAACAAGGAGGAGAAACAACTCTATACTGAACATTGAGAGGAAATCACCCATGATTTTAGGGGATACAGGGCATCTTGTATGGTCAAAGTCTTTGTGATCATGGCTATCCATGGATTGACCAATGGTCAGATTGTGCATCTACAGAGCCAAGGATTTCAACTTATTTCTTATTTGAAGTTTCTTATTTTATTTGCTGAATTTTAATTTGAATTCTGAGATGCCACATGCTTTATTTGTTTCACTAATTCCTTTTACCCAAAAAATTATACAGGTAGAGTTAGCTACAGCGAGTAAGATCAAATAAATTAAGGAAAAACATTGATTTCTAAAGAAATGAAAGCCTTTGATTCTATGGTATTCTTAAAACCTACCACATATATAGCCTCACTTAAATTATCAATAAGCATTTGAGTACACTGTCTAGCTATATCTCTCTCTTTTCAAACCTTGCGTGAGTGAAGATTCGCATATCACCGATAATCGTGGGAATTATGCATGGTTCAGAGTAGAGTCACTCACATGGCTAGTGACAATTTAAATATTAAATTCAATTGACCCTAAAAAGCGATCAGAGAAATTTGCTTTATAAAGCTGGCCAAATACTCCAACCCTGAAGTAGAAATTTGCTTTATTAAGCTGGCCAAATACTCCAACCCTGAAGTACAAAACCAGCATGGGCCAAATCAATTAACATAGTAAACTGCGCTATAAAGCAGTTGGACGGTGTCGTTCAGTACTTCCATCATGGTCGACTTCTCATATTTTTAAAAGCAATTCCCTTCTGCTGGAAGAAGGCCCTGCCTAACAATCCTATTCCCAAGGGGCATCGAAGAGGAAACCTAAGATAGGATAGTTATCACTGCACGCACTTTCCTATCACTCTCAACCAGAATCGAGAGTTTCTTCATCCCTCCGCCCCAACATGGTATCTGTATTAACCTATCCATAGACATCGAGGTTTACGTTCAGGTTGGCGGTTTGTTGCTGTTTTGATAACTAAAATTAACTACTAAATATATTTGGAATGCCTGACTTTAAGCTTTTAGGCCAGCTCGCCACGTGGGACATGAAGACCATTACTTTTCAAACAAAATAGCTGTGTGGGACATGAAGAAAAATAGCTCTGTGGATGTCGAAGTTTTCCAGGTTACACCAAAATTTGTAGGTGTGGGTAAAAATTTTAAACCAGTAAATAAGATTTTTAAGTGGAAATCATTGATTTTATAGAGATAGGGTGATTCTTCCCACCCGTCAAACACAGTAAATAGAGTCTGGATCACACGGTCAATAGAACCTGGATCCAGGCTCTGAACCTGGCTCCAACCTCTGATACCATGAAAAAGTTTTTAGTTACACCATAACAAGCAGATTTCGGTAAAAGTTCTAAACCCGTAATTAAAATCCCAATCATGGAAATTATGGATTCTGAAGTGGGATGATTCTTCCAACAAAAATTTCTTCACAGACCAGGAATAAGATACCATTTTACATTGATGTCCAAAGGGTAAGACCAGGAAGGAAGCTCATGAGGCATTACTTTATCTCGGCATGGTTGTTATTAGGCAAGTAGGCGAGAAGCTTGTTACAGGAAATTGCGTCTTCTGCAAGAAATGCATCTACTCGGATGGCCTCGCCACCAGTCGTCAGCCACATGCCGAGCATTTTGAGGACAAGAAAGGGACCTTTCGAAATTGCATTTTGTTTTGTTTTGAAAATGGGGAAAACGGAGGCCGCTTCGCAAGAAAGCGTTGTCGCTCCGCCGATCGTTGTCGGCCTAAAGTTGTAGACACATTGCGGTCCGTTTCCAAGATGCATCCTCGATGGGGTTTGTGATGTCGCGGGGAGGGGAAGTGCAAAGGATAACCATGGAAGCCCTGCCGACGATTATAGGGTCGGATGGTATCTTTCTGGATTCCTCTGAGGTATGTGGGGTTTATGAGTTCACTTGGTCACCCATGGCGCAACGTTTCGGTTTGTTTGTAATTGCCACTGCGAACAAATTTGGTTGGTGGTGTGGGGCTCTGGAGATTTCGCAGGGAGATTTGTGCAGCTGCAAAGCCTCTGTGTTTTCCATATAAAATAGTAAGCGACCATCCCTGTTGTTGAAATTTGCAGTGAGAGTTAACTTTTCTTTTATGGACTTGAAAAATGCTAATGCGCTCGCTGTTTTTTTTCTTCATTTTTGTTGAAGTTTGTGGAAAACATAAATAGCAGGAAACTTTAGGATACTAAGTTTGTGGAAAACATAAATAACAAGAAACATTAGGAAACTGTCGTAGGAAACTGAAAAAATAGATTATATGAGCGCCAGTCCAGGGGTTAGTGCCAGAAGAGAATTTCCAGCAGGGGGCCACCCGCGCGGCTCAGTCCTCAGCGGATGTGGTTTGTTGACGCAAATGTATTTGTACAGCCTAAGTTAGGAGGATCCATTGTTACTATGAAGGAGCCTTAACCTAGCATTAATTAGTTTCACGGTTAGAATTAGGATCTATTTATCTATATCACCAGCAATAAGACTCCCAACTGTATGAACGGAGTTGTCAATATCTGATAAGCCCAAAGAAGATATGAGTAAAAAAACCTTTATATTAAACTTATTGTTTTGGTTCAAACTAATGCTAGTGGCAACGATATATACCATGCTGTCGGCAGGTATAATAACAGTAAAAAAAATGAAAGGAAAACGCAAGATCGTATTAGCAGTCGAATTTCTCAGGTATAATAACAGTTAAAAAAATAAAAGGAAAACGCAAGATCGTATTAGCAGTCGAATTTCTCATTACACCGTTCAATAACAGTAAAAAGAAGTGAAAGGGAAACGCACCCTCTTAAGATGGTATTAGCAGTTGGATTGTTCATTACAGCGTTTTCCATCTTCGAGCGAAACACGGGGACTCCTTTAACACCCAAAATACTCTCGCTTGCAAGATCTTCAACGTTAAAAATTCTGCAACAGACTCTCACTAGAATGATAGCACCATAGAAAGTTAAAAATTCTGCAACAGACTCTCACTAGAACGATACGACGATAGAGAAAGTTAAAAATTCAATTCTGCAACAGACCCTCACTGGCACATATTTATAGGAATGGTGTGATCACGGTGGTGAGGAGAGGTACAGCTTTAAATTGGGTGAAACTTTACCAACACCACCCTGGAAGATGGAAGGTTAGTAAGCTAATGGTTATATTTAATATATTTTTTTGTGCTTTAATATTTATTATTAAATTTATTTATTATCTTATTAATAGTTTTTTTGGAAGTATATTAACTCACCTTATTATATTTAATATTTTTTTGGTGTTTTAATATTTATTATCATATTGATAAGGTTATTTTTTTGTTTTTTGTTTGTTTTTTTTCTTAATTTTTGAAGTGTATTAACTCACCTTATAGGGTTATATTAGGTATGAAAATGTTCATTTAATTTTTTATTCAATAAAGCGAAATTATATTTTTTTAATTTTTGAAAAGTTTTGTTAAAAATTTCTTGTCCAATTTTTCTGATAGACACTTTACTCAACGCACTTAACAATATAAATAACTATGGAAATCTCCAATTACAAAAATAATTATATTAAAAAAAATTGAATATATTTATTTATTATTTTATTTTTATAAAACTTAATAAGTGGAATAGGTAAAGTGGGTAAAGTGTCCACCCCAAAAGTCGGACAATTAATGAAATTCAGGCCCCTAATAATGGGTAAAGTGGGTAATGTGTCTACTGCAAAAGTCGTACAAGATTACTATGAGATTGTTCCCTCCAAATTTTGAAAATACAATATAAATAATCGTCTAAATCTCCACTTACAAAAAATATTATATTAAAAGAGATTCAATATTTTTATTTGTTAATTTCTTTTTATACCTGTTAATAAGTGGAATAAAGTTAATTAGTGGTATTTAATATTAAGAATTAAATTGTTTTTAATAAATAGTTTTGGTTTAATGTGAAATTTTAAGATTTTTGTTTTTGTTTTTTAAATTGATGTTTTCTTTTAATTATTTAAAAATTATTATATTTTTAAAAATTAACATTAGATTAGAATTGTTTCTTTAATGAAAAGGGGCTGAGTTTGTTTATTTTTATAACAAATTAACGAGTCTACAAATAAATTAATAAGAGCACTACAGAATTAGTAACTAGATAAAGTGATTTAATAAGTCGATTAATTTAATATTTTCAATGGATTCTTTTAGGGTAATTAAGCTTAGTATGATAGAAATATTCTAACATAATGTTTAGCATTTTGACTAAGTCAAATTACATAAAAAATAAATAAATAAATAAACATAAAAATGACTCATGGTATTGAGAAACCATGGTAATCATGTGGAATATAGCCTATTGAAAAATTCTGCAACAGAATCTCACTAGAACGATAACACCATAGAAAGTTAAAAATTTTGCAACAGACTCTCACTAGAACGATACGAACATAGAGAAAGTTAAAAATTCAATTCTGCAACAGACCCTCACTGGCACATATTTATAGGAATGGTGTGATCACGGTGGTGAGGAGAGGTACAACTTTAAATTGGGTGAAACTTTACCAACACGAAGCTGGAAGATGGAAGGTTAGTAAGCTGATTGTTATATTTAATATATCTTTTTGGTGCTTTAATATTTATTATTAAATTTATTTATTATCTTATTGATAGTTTTTTTTGCGAAGTATATTAACTCACCTTATTATATTTAATATATTTTTTTGGTGTTTTAATATTTATTATTAAATTTATTTATTATCATATTGATAAGGTTATTTTTTTGTTTTTTTATTTTTATTTTTGAAGTTTATTACCTCACCTTATAGGGTTATATTAGGTATGAAAATGTTCATTTAATTTTTTATTCAAACCCAAAAGTGGGACAATTAATGAAATTTAGCCCCTAATAATGGGTAAAGTGGGTAAAGTGTCTACCGCGAAAGTCGAACAAGATTACTTTGAGATTGTTCCCTCGAAATTTTGAAAATACAATATAAATAATCATCTAAATCTCCACTTACAAAAAATATTATATTAAAAGAGATTCAATATTTTTATTTGTTAATTTCTTTTTATACCTGTTAATAAGTGGAATGAAGTTAATTAGTGGATATTTAATATTCAGAATTTAATTGTTTTTAATAAATAGTTTTGGTTTAATGTGAAATTTTAAGATTTTTGTTTTTGTTTTTTAAAGTCATGTTTTCTTTTAATTATTTAAAGATTATTATATTTTTAAAAATTAACATTAGATTAGAATTGTTTCTTTAATGAAAAGTGGCTGAGTTTGTTTATTTTTATAACAAATTAACGAGTCCACAAATAAATTAATAAGAGCACTACAGAATTAGTAACTAGATAAAGTGACAAATAAATCAATAAGAGCACTACAGAATTAGTAACTAGATAAAGTGATTTAATAAGTAGATTAATTTAATATTTTCAATGGATTATTTTAGGGTAATTAAGCTTAGTATGATAGAAATATTCTAACATAATGTTTAACATTTTGACTAAGTCAAATTTCATAAAAAAATAAAATAAACGTAAAAATGACTCATGGTATTGAGAAACCATGGTAATCATGTGGAATATAGCCTATTTAAAGGGGAAAATTAAATTAGCCTAGAGCCATCCTAACTCTTGATCTACCAATGCTTTGGGCGCTTCAAAGTTAAGATGGATATAGGCTAATTTAACTAATAAATAAAATGACCCAAAAATTTATCCTTGAATTTTGGAAAAAAAATAATTCACCTAAATTTTTATCCTTGAATTCTGGAAAAAATCATTTTGATTGTTAGTTAGACTCCCTAGTTTTTGTGAATTGAGATAAAGCTCCATTCTAATTTATTTGTTTTTTTTTTAATTAAACTTTTTATTTGATTTGCTTTACTTTATTTTTCTTTTTAATTTTGTAATACCCCTCCCTTGTGTATTAAATTATTTTAAGCATAAGCTAAGTTAAAGCTAGGTGTGATACCTCACTTTCGTGTTAAATGTTTGTAAACCTAAATTGAGGACAACTAGGTGATATTTAATATGAAAAGAAAATGTGTTATTAAATAAATTAATAAAGTAAATCACTTGAAGGGTGGAGCACCAAGAGAGAGGAGATTCTTGCCAAATCCCATGAGGAATGGGATAGAGATGAATCCTTCATGATAAAGCTTCTAGATGTGATTCTAGATAAGCTTGGATGGATTAAAGATCCATTGGACATAAAATCTTTGCGGGAGATAAAGGCAAGATTTTATGAGGAAAAGCTTCGTGGGAGATAAAGACAAGTTTTTCCAAAAGAGAACTAGGCAAATGGAAAACTCTATAAAAGCAGGACACCGCTAATGGCAACTAAATTATGAAAGACGCGATTAAATACCCAGTGCACTGATCAATTGAAGATAAATTTATCCTTGGAAAGATCTTCGGCTCGGGGGAAATCAGAGGTGATTCATGACTCGGTGGTGGTGCTCCTCCTTCCAAGTGAGGTTTTAGTTGGTGTCAGATGTGTGAAATGGTTGTATGATGATTCTTACTCTCCCTATGTTATAGCTCCAGTTTGTTTATGAGAAGAGTTCTTAAGTTTTCTTCACCATGAGAATGTTTGATGAATAGTATATGCTTATGTCTTAATAGATTTAATGATGCTTCCATCTAATCTCATGAGATTCACTTGCATGGTATGTGTTTTGTGTTAATCCTTACATGTTATGGGGTTAAAATTAGTTATTTCAGATATAATGATGGTTGAATTTTTCTCTATTATGGAATGGCAGATTTATTATGTAGGTTGCATTCTAGTGTGAAGCTAACTGTAGAAGCATGTCTAGTAGGTAACAATTCTAGGACCCATTCATGGTAGAAATTGGCATGTGACAATTATTCATAAATAGATTACTTGTGTTAATTTTTTCTTCTGAAATGATTGCATCCGTTGTGGTTTGATGTTCATATGAGTATTCCTTTGGCCATGCCTAAGGAATTGGAAAATGGTAACTATACTATTGGAAATACTGAGAGGGGGGTGAATCAGTATTTCTTATTATTTATTTATTTATTTTTAAATTGTTCTAGTGATTGGAAACAACATATATAGACATGTGTATGTATACATAGAACATAGAAATCAACAGCTAAAATTAATGCCTTTATTAAAACTCAAGACAGTGCAATGAAATAAATACAATATAAGTATAAATCTGATTATGAATAATTGCCAAGCTCCAACTTGGACTTCAGTGAGGATCCAACCTCCAGAGAACCAACTCTATTTTGCAGTGGTTCTGCACTTAGGAGCACCTACCCCCAATGACTTCAGTCCAGTTTAGTTCTGAGGCTCCAACCTCTTGGGCTCCAACCCAACCTTGGTATAAACAAGTATGTTGTTGCACACTATTCAGCTGAGGTTGTCTCACTCCTGCTCTCCTGCCTCTGCTACTTCTACTGCCTCTACAGCCTCTGCTACTTCTACTACCTCACACTCTAGTTCTTCACCACACCAACAACAACAACAATTCTCCGTTTTTACTGTTTTATACATTCTCATGCCTTTGTCCATTTGTTTTCGCTTACTCAATGGCTCTTTGGCTTCCTCCTCGCTCGCTTGAGCTTTGGCTTCCTCAACACTCGCTCGACCTTCTTGTTTCCCTCCTCCATTCGCTTTAGCTTCCTCATCTTTACCTTCAATTGATGTGCTGAAAATATAATGTCCTCGCAGAGAAATTGGTGTTTCAGCAACGCTGAAATTGGTGTTTCAAAAACACCAAAATTGGCGTTTTTGCAAATTTTTCACAAGTGTTCAACAGTTGCAGAAAAGGTTGGTGTTTCAGCAATGGAGAAATTGGTGTTTCAGAAACTTTTCTCCAAGTGCTTCAACAGTGTTCAACAGTTGCAGCAGCCTTCACCAGCGTTCACCAGCAACTTCATACAACACTTAACCACCTCTGCTCCTCTTGGCTCCTTTTGGCTCTGATGGTTCTGTGTGCTCCTCTTCTTTGGCTCTGTCTCCTTCTTTGAATATTGCCATATTGACATCAATGACAATCTGTGTCCAACATATTCCTGGCAAATGATTTTGTTTCTGAGTCTGAAATCGTGAAGCTCGATATTCATGTTATTTAATCCATATAATAAGATGCTATAATTCCTTTAACGAAAAAGTCCATGATGGTCAGAAGAGTTATGGTATGTATACGAAATAAGGTTCGATCTTCATTCTTTCTGTTGCTTAAGAGTAATCTTATGATGAAAATTACTGTGGCCATTGGGGCCTGCTCCTTTGCCACGTGGGTATTAACTCTTCCTTAATGTGTCATCCTTGCAATCAATTCCCTCATGCGATGATTTATTCCATGCAATCAGTTGTTCAATTTGATGTTTGGAGAGTGTTTTGCTCGAGTTTGGAAGCTTGTGCAATAAATGTAGGTCGTGAGGAGTTTGGATGTGTTCAAGACTAGTGCCATGGTGGCTCTCTGGAGTTTCAACCTTGGCTAAGGAGCACCTTGGGCAACTATGGTTTTTTGGTTTGGGTTGGGTTTTGTCTACTAGTATACCCCTAGGATCCTTGAACCTGAGCAGATGGTGTCTGACATAGTCTCCACATCATTTCATGTCTTAGGTAATCCTCACATCTTTGGAAACTTTGGGTTCCTCAGGTGTGAGGGGTAAGGTCTCTCTATCTCTCACATCCTTTGCATTCTTACTTTGTTGCAAGGTTTTGTATTTGTATAATTGTGTACCCTGTGTTATGGGCTCAATGTTCATACCTCCTCCTACTCTACAATGGTGTGAAGGTGATACCTGGTCCTCTGGTAAGTTTCGTAGGGAGTCTGAGAGTCTGTTCTAGGTCCAAAGCACTAAAATTACTCCTGTTCTCAACTGGGGTTGTATTTTCTGTTCTAGTAAATTCCTTGGGTCGTTGGTGGGGCATGTCCCATCTAGCCCTCTCACCTGGTTGTCTTTCCTTTCTTGTTCCATTACACATTGTGTTAGTCTTTTGATATCTTTTCAATTGGGGAAAGGATTTTGTGGTATCTGGTTTCGTATTGTTTCTTGTAGGTACATGAATAGATTCTTCTTGGTCTTCACCCTTAGCCAACTGTTAGCCTCTCTCAATTTTGGTATGCCCAAGCAACGGGTCCAACCCCATTGAGGGAGGGGCCAGGATGCCCAGGATGACACCCCGAGCCTAGACACAAATCATCCTTCACCAACTCAACTAGCCACGAAATAGAGGGTGCATAAGCTACTTCTCTTGCTCTCTCTCTAGGCTACTTGGAGGCCTCTGCTTCTATGGAATCCATTGTTGAGCAGCTACTACACATCCAAATTGATTTGGACATATTCAAGGAACACTAGTATGATGATCAAAGTGAAATATCGACCTATCTTACTAATATTCAATACAATCAAAATGAAATTATGGCTCAACTAGATAGTCTCCATCGTAGTCATCGCCGCACCAATGATCATCATTGTAGCTTGGAAGCACGAGTGGAACATTTCCACATTCATGATCATGTTGGTTACTTCGCATCTCCCCATGAACTTCCCCCCTCCCCCCCTCCTTGATATGTTGTTGTCAATTTTGGTCTCCCTTTTGGTTATTCCTAGTATGCTAGAGTTTCAATGCCTTACAAAAATAAGTTATGTGAAGTGTCCATTTTGGTATCCTCTAGTCCCCAATCTCAAAATTTGCGGTCGTAATTAGAGTGTGAGGACTATTGAGACCGATTTTGTATGCTATTCTATTTTAAATTCTAATGAAAGATTTTTTGTCATTAAGAAAAACAACAAAATTAAAAATAAAGCTATAATTTAATTAGTGTTTGTGATTTTTAAAATTTTAACAATGTGAGATGTGTCAAGTTGTAAGTGTTTTCATGTTGATTATTGATTTATGGCTATAGCAATTTACTATCCATTTAATTTGTATGGCTATGGTAGCATTTATCCCGGTTTATAAAGTATTGATCACCATGATATAATGTGTGTGTATTGTTTTTCTAAAAAATCAATGGTTAATAAAATCATTAGAGATACGTTGAAGGAGATGGAAGACAAAATTAATGTTTTGTATTCATCAAAATATTTGTGCCTTGTTATTTGAATTCATTGAAGCATTATATTCCCTTGAACGCAAAAAGAGATATATCCTTGACAAAGAAGATGAAACCTAGGGATTAAAGAGGCATCTTATCTAGATCTCATAAGGAGAAAATAATACTATTTTTTCCACAATTATGCCAACCATCATTGGAATGTTAAAACTATACGCTATATGAAAGAAATTGAGGGGGATTCTTTCTCATCCCTTTAGGATATTTCTCAACTTGGTGTTTAATTCTTTAAATCGCTTTTCACTCACCCTACAGGATGCCCTATTTTAGAGCTGCTAGGTTTGTTATCTATATTTCCTCCTTTCATCTCCAAGGACATGAATGCTTCCCTTTTGCAAGAATTTATTGGAGGGGAAGTTCAAATAGCTCTTTTATCCATGCAAAAGGAGAAAAGTCTCAATTTGAATCATATGAGAATGGAATTCTTTGTGCTTTTTTTTATTTGATCAAAGAGGATGTATTAAAGGTTATTTAGAGAATCTAAGAGGTCAAGCTTGGTATTCGGTGCCATTAATTCTTATTTTATTGCCCTAATTCCTCTGATGTAGGAAGCGTATTTTTTCGATGATTTCTACCCTATCTCTTGTTGCAATGTGGCTTATAAGTTGATATCAAAAATCATTGCAACTAGACTGAAGCCTATTCTAAGTCTGATCATTATAAAGTAACAATTCATCTTTTACAAAATCGTTAAATACACAAGGTTGTTTTTCTAGCTTACGAAGCACGCCATTCTATAAAAACAAAAAACATTCCTATTGTTGTTATTAAAATCAATCTATATAAAGCCTATAGTCATGTGGATTAGACCTTCTTAATACTGGTTCTCATCTGTGTTGGCTTAAATCGTGCTATTGTAAACTAGATTATGGGGTGTATTACTTCTTCTGATTACATCGTGCTTATCAATGGTCATCCATTGGATTTTTTCAATCCTTATTGTGGCATGTGTCATGGGTTTCCTTTGGAAGGCATTAATATATCACATAATGTATCCATTTCACATCTATTGTTTGATGAAGGTGTTTTTATTTTTGTTCTCAGAGAAGTATGTTTCATTCGAGAAATATCAGAAATTTTAGAACAATTCTCCCTTCTTACTCGCATGATGGTTAGTAACCCGAAGTCTACTATTTATTTTTTATGTTTGTCTTAAAGAATAATGGATGATACTCATTAACACATCCATTTCCAATTAAAATTGATTGAAGATGGCATAAAACATATATGTCTTTTTACTTAAACCAAATGATTACCATTTCAATGATTGGTTATGGATGATTAAGATGGTGGAAGGTCGGATCTCTATTTGGACCAATAGGCTTTTGTTAAGAGGTGAGCGCATAGTCTTGGTTAAATCGGTTCTTGTAAGTATGATTGTTTATTAGACCTCAATTACATGGGTACCCAAAGGTATTTTAAAAAATATTCACAAGTTGATTTTTCATTTTCTTTGTTTTGGCATGAAGAATAACAACGAATGGAATTTAGTGGCATGGGATCAGATTGTTGTTCCAAAAGCTTTTGTAGAATCACAGTTTAAAAATATACACTATTTTGGTCATGTATTGGTTGCATGAAACTTATGGGACCTCTAATATAGGTTTATGAAAGAACAAAATGAAATACAAATTTAAACAAAAACATAAAGCTACAATCAAAAGTAAACTTCAATTCATTAATAACAAATATTGAAATTTTTTTACATGCAAAATGGAAACAAGCTAGCTTGGGTGATCAGAGCTATCGTAGTGATCGTAGCTATCTTAGATTTTGTTGGCCATTATTTTTTTTTCTTTCAAAATAGATCCATGGCACTAGTTTGCAAATTTTCTAAAAAACAGTCTGAAATTTCAAAACCTGATTTTTTTTTGAAAATACTAAATTGTGTTAGAAATTAATAAATTGATTATCCATAAACTATAATGGATATTCCACTCAATAGTTCGTCACAACATATCTGATAATATTATATTAAAAATATGATATTCTACACTATTATAATTTTATTAAACTTTAAGATCTATAGATTTAACTATAATTAGTGAACGCATGCGAATGGAAATCATGCAGAAAGGTAGAGAATGAAAAAATAATCTTACACACACACATAAGACACAATTTAAGCTCTTTGGGAAACCCTTTTGAGAGAAAACCCAGTTGGAAAGTGAGGTTGCTTCACTCTCTTTCTCTGCCTAGAAAGATGGTTGTAGGTACAACGAAGTAATGCATGTGGCTTGTGGTTTGCTATAATGCACAAATCATCTTTGTGGGCTCTTATTCCTATTGCTCCTGGTTATCTTTTCTCAGCTATGGAAAAAAATTCTCTCGGAAGAATGGAATTCTTTGTCCTCCTAGTGGCTCAGTTATAACACAACTCGGTAGCCTACTAGTAGTTAATTTTGACTATGTCAACTCTTAACTACAGTTAAAATATAGACTCTTATAGAGTCTTTTACATCCTGTGGCCCATGGGATGCTACAATGCACATATACACTTTGTGTTCTATACCTCTTATCGCTTATGGTTATCTATTCTAAGTGATGGAACAAAATTATCTCGAAATAATGAAATGTCTCTTCCTCCTAGTGGCCTAGTCATAACACAGTCCAATAGCCCACTGGTGGTTCACATTGAGTAAATTAACTCTTAACCAGAGTTACAATATAAACACTTCTAGAGTCTTTTAATCATAATCGTGTGGCTAGCCCCTTTTCTATGAATAATGGGGCTTTGCGCTACATCGTCTCGATCTGTAGGTGTGAAAACATGAAGGTGAACTGAGTGGAATAACGTTTTGCATACAGAATCCAATTAACATGCTTCTTATGATGTTGGAAAATATTTGTGTGTATAATAGCGTGAAATAGAACCTATACGCCCTAAAAAATATGTACTTTATGTGTTGATGGAATTGGAAACTTTAGGATTATTTCAATATTTATAGGCTCTACTTCAATTCTTGTGCATGATATGTGATGTTATATAACAATCCCTTTTGTAAGAATAATTTTAACCATTTGTATTGTTTCATTATGAAAATGAGTATACATCATCTAATATACTAGATATCATGGATGGAGGGACAACAAATTCATTTCTTGAATTACATCCATATAGAAAGATGTCAATATAAGATCAAAACAGTTCTATAATGAATTTCATATATAATATATATATTATAATATTATATATTTATATATATATATATATATATATATATATATACACATAAACATTGAAATTTTTGATATATTAATTGTAGATAAGAGCAAAATACTCTTACAAAAATTATTTGAAATTTATTTCCATTTTTTAGGAGTTGAATTAACATGGCTATATTTTGCAAAATAAACTAATATAGTACTCCTATAAAAAAAGCTAAATTTTAGTATATAGTTATGAGAAATTTCAAAAACAAAATTATATATTTGTAAGTTAATTCAATTGCAAATAAATCTGGAAATGAAGATGTTGTGAGAGTATCTCATATATAGCTATGAGAAATTTCAAAACAAAATTATATATTTTATAAGTTAATTTAGGCAAAAAAAACCTTGAAATGAGGATGTGGTTTCAAAAGTAGTGAGATTCAAAATTAGTCTAAGGAAATTTATGAAATTTGAAATTCTATAACAAGATAGGATAGAAAAGTATGAGATTTAAATTTTAATTTGTGTGGGATTTAGTCTTCATTATATCTGAAGCCAAATGTCATGGGGAATAGTTGAGAGTCTCAGCTAATAGTGAGGAATAAAAGCCATGGGAGCATACATATGAATGTTATAGAAAATTCCATTTGTGATGAAAACGACATAAATTTGATGAATACTTGTAACAAATTCTATCTATGATGAAAGAATGATTTTTTGTTAATTTTATGACTCTTCAAATATAGTAGGAAGAAGATAAAAGTAGGAGCCAATAGTATCTATATGCAGTGAGAATATATCTCATAAATTAAAAAATTGTGGATATTTAATAAGAAAATAGTTATATTTATATGTTAAATTAAGTTGACAAAAATTAAATACACAAAATTGAACATTTTAAATCTCAAACTAAATTGTCTCTCTCTCTCTCTCACACACACACACACACATAACTATGAAACTTTTTTTTTGAATTTGGGGCACAACCGGTACCTTATGAATGAATCTTATGTCATATTCATATAAATACATATTTATATATTGGTTGCATTAGGACCATCCATATAAAGTTCAACAATCATTAAATATGGGTAACAATAGAATACCTAATCAAAATGTATATAAAATAAAAAAATAAACAAGAATAAATAAAAAACATTCACTACACATAAGATATAAGATATATAACAATGGTTGCAAATCATCACAAACAAGGCACAAGAAATAGACTTGGATTTAACTAGGTTATAAAAATAATTCATTGCAAGACATTCAAAACAAAACAAAACAAGGAAATAAACTTGAAACACTTATCATCTACAATTGTGATATTGGACAACTAGTTTATCATACTCTCATTTAAATTAAATCTTAAGGCATTTGATAAGATTCAGGTCCTATAATTCCTTTTTGAAATTCACAAATCATCATTAAAATTCTTGAATATGGGCAATGTTCTTTGTAGGCATTTCTTTTCCACTAACTTTTCAAATCCTATTCAAAGTATATGAATAGTAAAAGCATAACTATAAAACAAATTTGATTGCATGTTTATATACTAAATTAAATTGGTAAAAATTAAAT
>APFE030362273.1:54001-84462 GCA_000404065.3 Pinus taeda | reverse complement strand
AGAAACCCCTAAAGAGGATATCCCTCCACCGCAGGTAGCAAAAACAACTCCAGCAGGAATAGATGCAGCTACAACAACAGAGCCATCCATCACAGAAGCAGCTAAAGAGCAGGCCGAGAGCCTAGATATGCAGAAGTTAAGGCAGGAAATTCAAGTGCTGGAAGCTCAAATGACAGAGCTAAACAAGGCCAAGGAAAGCCGAGCAAAACTAGAGGAAAAATATGATAAATCTAAGCAGAACGTGGCTGAAAGGGAAAGGGAAGTAAAAGCCCTGAAAAAGACTATTGCAGAGCTAGAAAAGTAGCTCAGTTTTGACAAAGTAACAGCAGAAATCAAGCAGGTGATATGGACTGCCATTGGACAAGCAGTCACTGACCAGTGGGAGTACATTGTTGCCATATATGAGCAGATAGGACTCATTGGCAAGGCAAAGAAAGAACTATACAGGGCAAGAAACGACCTAGGCAATATGGCAGACCTTGCCCCAAAGATGATAGAAGTCATGAATTATAGGAATAGTTCTTAGCTGATCCAGATGGGAATTGCTAACAGAACTGAAACTATTTCCATAATTAAGAGGACTACAACGATGAAGAGCCTCATTCAAACGCTGGACAGAAGGGTACATGATAGGCAAGCAGATATAACTAAGTTCCAGAATAGGTTCACAGCACTGCAAGACAAAGGGCTCCCCAGTTTAGAAGAATCAGGAAAGCTTCTCTCTTATGAGAAGTACATCAAAAGACTAAGCACCTTTTTAGCCATGCAGATTGCTGAGGCTTCTGGGTCATCTACAACAGGCCCATTAACAGGACAAGCTCTGTTCAATAAATTAGATAATTTGTTTTTTTATTAAAAACGAGGTAGCACATTTATTTGACAAACCTCCCGATTTTTATAAATAGACTGAAGCTGATGAGACCGTAGGGTCAATTTTGAAGCATCAGCTTCCTCACCCAGATAATTGGCAGGACTTGGTAAAGCTACTTTTAAATCAGGGGTGAAAAAGAAAACACTTTTTGCAGCAATACAGTCAATATTGCACTTACAGGTGGACAAAGCCACGACAGCAAGCATAGAGACACTGAGCCAACTCAGCACAGGTACTCAACATCAGCAACAACATCAGCAGGTACAGGTGGCGGAGTCAAGAAAGATACAGAAAATCAGAGGCGGTAAAACACTTCAATGCTTCATTTATGAAGAACAGCGCAGTTAAAGTCCGCAGTACTCAAAGGGCAAAAAGCCATCCTGACAACATTTAAAGGCTTTTATTATCCTTTATACTTGTAATAACTTCTCATCTGCTTTGTCCATACAAGTGTAAGAGATATTTTCCTCTGAGGTGACCTCATTCCTGAGATATTTTTGAATACAAACTTCTATATATTCCCCCTCGCGTTTGTTTAGAGGGGTTGGACTCCGGATGTAAGAATTTCTTTTCGGAGATATTCTCTGTTACTCTGATATTGTAAACTTTTCAAACAGTTTAATACAAAGGCAGTGGGATTTCTTCAATGATGTGTTGTCTCTTGGTCTCTTGATGGTGTGTGGCTCAAAGTTGCAGGATTCTTGTTCATTACATGGCTCAATAAGTTTTCTCATGGCTCCTTATTTTACATATGTTTCCTGTCATTCCATATGTTTCACATGTTTCTTGTTTTCCCTGTTTCCTGTATGTTTGAAACTCTAGATAGTAAAGAAAAAGGATAGCCTCAGGATTTAGTCATTGACTACCCTGAGCTCAATCTGAACTCTCTCATATGTTTTCTTCTGGTAAAATGTTTAAAGAGTAATTCTTAAATGCTACCTTTAAGCCATATCCTTACTGTGCATTGTTGTTTTAAGAATTCAAGCGATTGCTCTTAGATGACATGCCTCTTTCACAAATATACAGCTTAAGTAACGAAATCTTAATTGCTCATTACTAGTTGTATTAACCTCATCCTCAATATTCACAGTTTGTTCCATGAAATGCACACAGGCCCTGTAGTTTTCCTCCTCACTAAAATCAAGATTTCAAGAGAAAACAGTCCTAGACCCCATTGCCCAATGGATTAATCTTCCCTGCTGATATACTTTAGAGGAAACAGAAGCATCCTCCCAACCAAATACACAAAAAATACCAAAAAACTTATTTAACAACTAGCCTAAAACCCTCACTGAAAGCAGTGACAAACCTGATAGAGAGAGCCCTCTCTGACTGCAGCTGGGCTAGAAGCTGCAGCCCAAAGATTGGTTAGTGGTTACCCCGGCCGTATTCTCTTAGGAGTCAAAGAGAATAACCTGGGTGTTAACACAACACAAGGCTTCGAAGACCCATCTCTGGCTGGCTCTCGAATGTCTCAATCCAACCATGTTTAACTGGGCAGACACAATAACGATGAATATAAAGAGGCAACTAACCCGCTGCCGAAGATGAGAGATGAAGCAGTTTGGTTATGGGTCCATCTTAGTCTTGCTCATGCTGGAGCGGGTGCCGGCATTGCAGTTGCAGGACATGGATTTGGATTTGCCCAGACCATGTGAGACCAGGGCTACACGGTGGGCACACATCATGCCACGAGGAGGTGGTGGATGACTAGTGTCGTGGGGGACACTATTTTGAGAGTGGCTGGAGCACCAAGTGATCTTCATCGAGGATTGGCCATACGATGGCATGGAATTTCGTGGAGATCCTGACATACAGCTGCCCACTGGAGAGCAGTGGGATGATGGTCGTAAGACACTTAATCACATTATTTTTGCATTTTATCTTTTATGATGTTTTTAGATTTTTTCATGTATATGTCCTAATAACGAATGCTACGAAATTGCAAATTGGGGACCAGTGAGACCCATTGGGTTGGCTCCAGAGGCACAAAGGGATGCATAGGGCATCGAATCACTGGTCTTGGCTCCCTCAGAGGATGATGAGATGGAGACAGTGGCCCAAAACCTTGAGGGTCTGATGCCGGGGACCCTGATTACATGGGGGTTGAGGAGGTCCCCGTAGCATTGCAGATCCACACAATAGGGGTGAAACCTAGGGTGCACCACATGTTGAGGTTGGTGGCCCGAGCAACGGTGTGCTATAGGGATCTTAACCCACCGCAGTAGACACCTAGGTTTATTTCTTGCTGATGAGTTTTTGAGAGACATGTGTCTTGGATATATGGAGAACATAGACTCTATTGGGACATATACACTTATTTTTTGAGCGCCTTAGTGCACCACACGATATATATATATATATATACATATTCCTATGGTACTTTGTTGTGTTTTTACATGCTTCTTATATGCTGTTTTGATTACATGTTACGTAAATGTCTGTCAAATACATGGTTTGCCAATGCATTAGTTAACATGTTTAACCTTCGTGGAATGTGTTGATATGTGATGAAATCAAAACTCCTTTCTAACAATTTAAAACGTAAATACAACATTAAAATTTGATGGTCCCTGACGGAATATTGCCCATTGAGCTGGTGGACGACAAGCTGAGAATCCAGGTTCACAACCAATGTACAAATACTGAGATTGATCGCCTCAACCAGTAACCTAATAACAACACTATACTCAGCGACATTGTTCATGGTACAACCTAGACAAACACCTTGAAGGTCTACTAGCTCACCATGAGGATCGTAGATCACCCATGCCGCAGAAGATAGGTTGTGGGTACTGCGGCAGGCACCATCAGCGAAGCCAACGTAAGGTGCATCAGACATCTGCACAAGAAGCAAAGAAGACACAATAACCGGCAATCCTGCCAAAAAATGAAAACACACACACACAGCACACCTGCTAAAAACACACATATGTACAAATCAGAGTGCATGGAATTCACGCGTAATATTTTTTCAAGTAAATCCCATTTCAGGGCTTATCCAGAGGATTCCCTTCATAATCAGTCAACTCATAGGCCCCTTTCTACAAAACTCGCTTTAGAATATAAGGCCCGTGCCACATGGGCTTGAATTTGCCTGCCCCTAGCTTATCATTTGCTTGATTGTAGAGCAGGACTAAATCTCCCTCAACAAAAGAACGAGGATGAACAGTATGTTCGAAGTGAGATTTCACTCTCTTCTTCTATGCTTCAATAGCTAGAGATGCCAGTCGACGAGTCTCGTCTAGCCGTTCTAGTTAAAGAAGGCATTCTTCTACCAGAGTAGTGTCAGGGAGTAATTTGACCACTAATTCCAAAGAAGGGATCTCGCACTCGATGGGAAGGGTAGCTCTAGTACATAAACCAATTGGAATGGAGTTAAACCGGTGGCACCCTTCACAAAATTTTGGTAGGCCCATAAGGTAGAGAACAACATCAAGTGCCAGTTAGACTTGTGCATGCCAATGGTGCGTTGAAGCATCATACCTACAACCTTGTTGACGGCTTCTACTTGGCCATTGGCCTAAGGATAGTATGGAGTCAAGCTATCATGCCACAAGCCTAGCTGGGTTGTTAGCTCAGTCATCATATTGTTACGGAAATGCTTGCAGTGATCAGTGATGATAGCCTGAGGAACTCCGAACTGTGAGATAACATGATTAAATAAAAATTGCACTGCTCTATGACCATCTTCAGATAGTGTGGGCATCGCCTTGGCCCATTTTGTGAAGTAATCAATGACAACAATGATATACCCATGCCCCCCGGCCGAGCGAGGGTTATAGGTCATATAATCAATGCCCCATTTTGCAAAAGGGTCGACGGTAACAACAGGGTGCAATGGAGCGGGAGGCGTGAACATCTTCCGCTGGTAGATTTGGCACTCGTGACAGGAGCAGACGGCAAGAATGCAGTCCTTAAAGATGGAGGGCCGAAAGTAACCAGCACAGAGGATCTTTTGAGCAGTAGCATATCCAGACATGTGACCACCACAGGCACCAGAATGGCAGTCATTTAAAACTCACTCAGCTTCCTCGAACATTAAACATCGGCGGAGAACGAAGTCCGCACCGAGATGATACTGGGTGTCCCCAATAATATGGTAGGGATGAGACTGATGGCAAATCCATCACTGAGCATCCTTAGACACATCAGGACGAAAAGAGGATGTCTCCAAATAGATAATGATATCCCCGTACCACGGATCGAGGGTGCTGATTAAGAACAAGGTTTCATCCGGAATATGGTCCTCTAACCGAGAGGGCGTGGTAAGAGATGGCAAAGAGCAAAGCAACTCAGCAAAGATAAGGGATTTCTTAGACTTGGCAGTGGTGAATTCCAAGTCGAACTCTTGGAGGATAACAATCCACTTTGAGTACTTGCCCCCCAACAACTAACGTGACAGGATGTACGTCATCGGGTTGCATTCAAAAACCACTATTGTAGTGTGCAATAAGATATAATGGCAGAAACATTAGACGACACAAACGGCGACCAATGCCAACTTCTTGACATAAGCGTATCGAGATTCCATATCTAATAGATTGCGGCTGAGATAATAAATGACATGCTCATTGTCATTGTCATCATCTTGAATGAGAACCACGCCAATAGTGGTATCGGTAGTGGCTAGATACAGAGTATAGTCACGATGATAATTAGGAGGACACAAAAATGGAGCAGAAACAAGGAGAGCCTTGAGGTGCTCGAAGGACTCTTGAGTAGGAGCATCCCAAAGAAAAGGGGTGTCCCGCTTTAATAACCACGTGAAACCTTTGGCCACTTCAGTATAGTTCAGAATGAAGCGTCGTAAAAAATTTGCTTTGCCCTGCAAACTTTGCAATTGCTGCAAGGAGGTAGGGGGAGGAAGATTCAGAATGGCCTCGATTTTAAGGGGATCCAAATGGATTCCCTGTCAAGAGATGATGAACCCAAGAAGTCTATCGGACTCGATGCAGAAGACACACTTATGTGGATTGAGCCGGATGCGGTAGTGTTGACAACGGAGAAAGATTTCACGAAGGTGAGTGGGATGGTCCTATCATTTAGCTGAATGAGCTGGTAGATCATCCAGGTAAGGTTGCACAATGTATCGAATATCATGGAATTCATAAGACATCACACTTTGGAAGGTAGCACCGACATTTTTCAAATCGAAAGGGAGCTTTTTATAGGTGAAAGTGCCCCACGGACAGATAAAGGCGGTCTTGTGCTGATCGGTGGGCGCAATATTAATCTGGTTATAACCAGAAAAACCATCCATGAATGAGTACATTTCACTCCCTGCACACTCATCAATGAGCTGTTCAATGAAGGGTGTGGGGTAGTTATCTTTGGGACAGGCTCGATTAATATCACAGTAATCAACACAGACCCTGATGGTGCCCTATTTTTTAGTCACAGGGATGATATTGGAGACCCAATCTGTGAGTGGGATGGGGTAGATGAAACTAGCCTTAAGAAGCTTTTCAACTTCCGCTTTGATAGTCGTAGCCTTTCGGGAGTGCACGGGACGCAAACGCTGTCAAACAGGCTTAGCACCCGGATACGTAGGTATCTCATGCACCACAATGCTAGGATCAATGTTGGGCATTTCTTCGTAAGTCCAAGCAAACACATCACGAAATTCGCGAAAAAGATCAGTATAGAGTTGAATCTCCTCAGGAGTACAAGTTACTCCAACATTGATGTGCTCGACAATCCCTGGTTTAATAGAGATGTCGATATCCTGGGTTTGTGTGATGTTTCCCATGTTCCCTTGAGAGGACACTTGATAAAATTGAATGGGTGTCTGAAGGGGTTGCGAGGGGAGACAAGGAGCAAACCGCTCGAGACAGGTAAGCATTTCCCGGTGGGCAGGGAGAAACGTGGAATGATGGTGGTGATCGGACCAAGGGGGTTCCTCGAGAGACATGGTCTCGATAATGGCTTCATCAGAAGGAAATATTTTCTTTAAAGGGTCTGAAGAAGTGTGGTCTCCAAGCCAAGGGGAATGAGCATACGAGTCGAGAGATCTACTCAAAGGAGCAGATGCAGGAGGGGGAGCCGATGCAGAAACAATCTCGATGTAGTTGAGCTCGGTAGGACTCAACGACATCTCATCGCCCCAAGATTCTATCTGATCAGTGGGGGGAAGAACCCACGGATCAGAGCGAACATAAATCATATTAATAGGAGTGACGTTCGGAGGTGGGAGTGAAAAGACACCCATAAGGGTAGGATCTTTAAAGAGTACAACTCCCACACTCTCCCATGTAATGGAGGTATGCTCCACAAAAGGCACGTTGCCTTCGGAAGAGGAGGCAAAGAAAGACAGCTGGTCTATTATGACAATCTTCCACTGATGAGGGAAACAAATGACACGAAATAGAGATGAAGCCACGAATCACATGGCATATGTCTAGCTTCGACCCAAAAGGAGGTTGTAAGTTAGATTGGCATCAACGACTTCAACTTCCACTTTGACCATCTCCCCTTCCAAAGTAATAGGCAAACGTTGGAGTATACTGTAAGGGCAAGACTCTCTCCCATCAAAGGCTTCCAAGGTCATAGGAAACTAGCTCAGAGTCGGAGAACCAATAGCCTTTCAATAAGCAACAGACGTTATGCAAGTTGAAGTGCCTTCATCAATGGCGGTACGATGAATTGTTTTAGAGTTGATGATGACCTAGATAAGGAAGGAAATTTGGTGAGGCAGTCTTGGTATATGGCTATCGAGATCAAAAGAAATCAAATTCGAGTTGGCCGGGTCGATGCCACCGATAGCCGATAGCAAGGACTTCCTCTGGGAGGGGTAGCTCTGGAGAACTTCTAGGGTAAACATAGCTGACGGAGCCTGGGATAAGTCCTCAACGATGTTATAGTGCTGAGCAACATGAGCATTAGGGTTGTAAGAAGATTTCTGGAGTACACCTTTAGGACAGGGTTAGATGAGCGTCTCAGTGCTAGGTCTCTCAATATGCAGCGGACCAGAACTCGACGGAGGAGCACTAGAGGGAACCTCAGGCTCTTTCATGGTATGTGAAAAATATTCTTTTGCTTGATTACTAATGTGAACGGGGATCATCCCAGCCATAAACACTTGGGAACCAAAAGGAGAAGAGGATTGGGATGGATCAGCCACCATTTGCGTTTTCTACGAGGGAAAAGGTTCTTTTAGCACCACAGGAGTCGCAGGAGCATCTTTCAATAAACGACTAACTTCAGACCACCTAGGGCAGTCTCTGGTATAGTGATCCTCATCACAGATAAGGCAAGGATACTTGGGCTTCCGTTTGGTTTCCTCCTCGGGTGGAGGTTTAGCGGAATCCTGCTTCGGTTGATCAGTTTCATTCTTTCTTTTTCCCTTATTTTTCCCTTTCGAGGCTTTGTCCACTATGGTGGAATGGACGGCGTTAACCTCGGAAGTATTACCAGAATTGGATACAGCCTAGGAAATATTTTCATTCGAAGCATTTGACTTTTGCTTCCCAGGGTTCGCGGAAGATTTCTTAGAGGGCGGATTAACAGAACCAATGATACCGTCAACAGATGGTGTTGGTGGGGCTTTGGAAGTTCCGGGCCTTAGGGCATTAGGTATACAATCATATAGTGTACCGAACTGGGAATAAACCAAGTCAAGGTACTGAGCACGCGCAATAGCCTACTCTTCAGTTACACGTGCTCCCATAGCAATGTCCCGTGCTATCAGACTGACGAATGAGGTCATGAACTAGTCGGTCAGGAGCTGATCGGGAATCCAAAACTTAATCAAACAGTGACGTTATCTCCATTCATGGATATGATTAGAGATGTGCGTAGCCGTTGTTTGTTTAAGGGGTGTCAGGAGATGTGTTCCCATTTCATATCGAATGGGCAACTGAAAATGAGTTAAAAATGCCATAGCCAACGAGTTAAAATCCTAAAAAGATCCGCGAGCTAACTCAATATACCATTTAGCAACAGAGCCAGTGAGGGTCCTTTGAAAAAGGTGGAGCCAGATTGAATCATCAAGCCATGAATTTGACGAAAACCATAGAAGATAAGTTATAATGTGGGCTTGGGGGTCTTCTCTAGCTTTACCATTGAATTTGGGACAATCACCGGGAATCTTAGTTGGAACTGGTGGCCAATACGGATTATGAAGGATAGGATCATTGGTCAGTTTGGAGACATTCGATCACTCCTACGTTGCTAAAAAGGGTAACTGAGGGTTAAAGAACATCTGCGGCCGCAGGTAGGAGGTAGCACTGGAGTTCCAACCAGCTGCTTGTTGCCCCCACTGAGTCTGCCCAGACGGGTTTGGCCCAAGAGGGTTCTGCTTGTAGGGATTTTGTCCATAAGCGTTGTAGCTATAACTAGATGGTTGACCCTGGAATTATCCCCCAACATTCCATTGATTACCAACTTGGCCTGCAGGAGCAACATACGGTTGGTGGTAATTCTGATAAGGACTCACCTACAGTTGTTGATAACTTTGATATGGGGAAAATTGAGCTTGCCCTTGGGATTGCTAGAAACCATAAGGCGGCTAGGCTCCAAACTGAGCCTGGGGGCTAGGTTGCATTTGATAAGAAAGTTGAGATTGAGATCCAACCTGCATTTGAAGACCGGATTGGGTTTGGAGCCCAGACTGGGGCTGAAAAATGGGTGGAGCTTGAGAAGCAACAATCATTTAAGTGCTCAGTTGAGCAGGCCCAAATGGATGTCCTTGAGAGAATTGAGGTTGAGCCACCTAGCTAGAAGGTTTACCTAGTTGAGATCGAGATTGACCCATTTGCCCAGAAGGTTGAGCCTGCTGGGTATTGGGTTGTCCTTGCACAACTGAAGGTTGTCCTGATGGACCTAATCGCTAAGCAGACTGGACAGTTGGTTGACCTGATTGGATTTGAAGCTGACCAACTTGTCCAGACTATTGACGAGACTGGACAGTGGGTTGGTCGCTGTACGTAAGCCTGACTGACCTGCCCAGAAGGTAAGCCCTTCTAGACACCAGATTGACCTTGTTTCATGTAAGGTTGGCCTGGATTACCAGAGGGTTACCCAAGATAAGTAAAAGATGAACCACCAGAAGCCGAAGTTTGTCCCTAGAAGGGTTATCCTTATGGACCTCCAGGTTTCCCTGGATAAGGTTGTTCGTAATACTGTTGCCCATAGGAGGGATGTGTGTAATATAGCTAACCTTGATAAGGTGGTCCTTGAAAATTCGCAAGGGGGTACTTGGCCACCACCATAACCAGTGGTACCCTAGGCAATAGCTAACGGGACTGTGACCTCAACCGCAGGCTGAGATGGCAAAGGCCTGTGGTGATAAAGGTGAGCTCCTTGAGAATCGTAATAATTAAACAGACCTTGCATGCCTGGATTCTGAGGAGCATGCAAATATTGATTGTATGCCCCCCCCTACTGGAATGGAACCAGAAAAAGGTGGGGCATTAAGCGTAGGATCAACAACTCCGGATGTAGATGCCGATGGGCCAATATTCGCTGATCCAGGGGAACGTCCAACAATAGTGGTCACAACTAAGGATGCAGTGACGAAACCAACAACAGGGGCTGAAGAAGCCACACAGACAGTTGGAATAGTCGGGACTGAGGTGATAGACACATTGTGAACTTGAGGAAAAAAAGACTCCGAAGTCGGAGTGATGGTATGCAACCACATAGAACTCGTAAGGGAGGTCCTAGAACCAATAACATCCCTCAAAGCCCTATAGCGTAAGGGAAACATGACACCGAGAGGGGTGACACTGAAGGGTGGAGTTTCCATTGGGATAGGAATTTCACTGCTCATCGCAACGGATCCTTCACTCATGATGGGGGATGTATCATCCATGTTAGAAGAAGACATTGGGACCTAAACACTAGGAGGAGTACCGGGAATATATTTTTCGGAAGGCTCCCAAACGGGGTTCCAATGAATATCGTAAGCCTCGTCTTCTGGAGCGCGAGAGTTAATTGGTTGGATACTCGGAATAATAGGGAGAGTATCACTACCAATAGGTATCTCAGGAGCAACAGAAGAGGGAGACCCTTGGTCACTTGGAATGGGAGATGGGATCGGTGATTCTGCCAGGATGCTTCGATTCAAAAACCCTAGGAAAACTAACGGGAAAGAACCCTACTCAAGCTAACGCAAACAAGATCTAACTGGGTAAATGTGAACGTGGACGAATAAATTTTAAGACACAAGAACATAACTTGACCTTTTCATCTTTAAAGAGTTGAGAAAAGGACCAAAATATGACTCTAGTCGCCTTCAAATGTTTAATGAGCCTGAAGTGACAAGTGCTGAGATGAACCTCTTCTTTTAGGGAGTCCGAAAAGGAGTGAAAGTGACTACTATGGAGAACTAGGCAAAAGGTTTACTAGACAATCCGTAAAACTGCATATACACCTTGGTAGTCATATGAAAACCAAGGACTTTCCGTACAACAGTCAATCTTCCCGAATGTTGTGTTTGGTGCGTTACGGTTTGTAAGGCGGTAGGCATGGCTTCCTATGGATAAAGAATGATAAACCTAGTGGGGTCTCCCAACATATACTCGATGGCACATGGGAGCACAATTCCGTACTAGACCACTATTGAGTTAGAGAAGGAGGAATCACCCAACCTTGAGTGGAAACAAAGGTGACTAGGTTTAACGACGCCGGAGCACGTCTCTAGCCTAGACCTCTAAATAATGTGCATTATGTTCCAATGCGTTGTTAGATTTATTCAGTTCATTTTAGAGTTGATCTTGGATTATGTTTCAGTTTACAGGCCTTACTGTGTGTATATAATAAATCCTAGGATGTAGCTAGAATGAATGAGAAATCCTTTTTCTTCAATGAACACCTACCTACGAGAGGGTAGAGAGATCATTTCCAAACCAAGAAAACCAAGACAACAAAGGCAGTCACTCAATGCATACAATCATCAATTCCTAAAGTGCATGGATACTACTAATGAGAGATCTTATGATTCTCTTTTCAATATGCAAACTTGAAATGAAAATTCACTTTCACTTTCATACTAAATGAATGCAATCTTTTTGATTTTGATGTCTTTAAATCTAGAAGAAACAAATAAGAAACAAGAAAGTGTGGAAAAGCCTGGTTGATCCAAACAATTGTAATCTATGTTCGGTAGCGAAAAGAAATCGAATCGATGCCAAAGATTGGTTGAATAATTTTCACTAAACAATCAACCAAAAATAGGCTAAGGGGAAGGCTCAATCAAACCAACAAGAAGCCACAAACGAACCTTGAGAAAACAAGCAACCAAGCCAACAGATTCAAGGAACTTGAAATAGTGATTTAGGTCACATAAGCAAAAAAAACAAGATTCATTCAAGCCCACAAGAGAGTGCCTTAACCATGAATAGTGAAAAACAAGCCATTCAAGCAAGTGAGAAAAGCAAGGAACCAGTAGGACTGATCGACTCACGAGGCAGAATTGAGAAAATCAATTCTATAGCAATCAACACGGGTAATACACAAGCAACAAGCATTGATAAAGCACTAGCTGCAGCAACAAAGTGATGTCAGCGTGGAAGTACAAGACTTTCCTGCAATGGTCCAATTTTCAAAACTGTCGCGACTATGAGGCGTAATTATGCAATGCACAGGATATTACAAAAGGGTGAGCACGATGACAGCGCGACTGTTAAAATTAAATCCACGATGATGTTCAAAACAATGATAGGCGAACCAAAACTCCCAAATCAAAAACAGCCAATCCTTCAATCAAATAGGGATATTTCCCAGATCAACCCAGGAAACTCAAAGGACTGATAACTAATCCCCAAAACTTCAAAAGAGACCAAATAAAAAAATCAAGACAAGAGCAAACAAAGAAAAACAAGGCCAAAACCCTCCCCAGCGGAGTCGCCAATTTGTGATGCAGGAAAGTGTTCCCTCTGCGGACAGAGGCAACCCCTCTAGCCCTAGAGTGGGTCTAGTCACAAACAAGGACAGATCAACAATAGATTTCCTTAAATAGTTAAAGTTGGAGGCCTACCTCAACTGGTGGTCGATGGAGTTCCGTTGCGTTGCTCCAGCTTCCGCTTCCTCAATGAGTGATCAACCTGAAACAAAGCAAAGGAAATACAACAAAGCATGTAACCAGATACAACAATGAACTATTTACTCACAAAGTAAAGAAGTCATGAGTTTTCAAGTACATTTCATACAAGACATAGGAAAACATCATTGATTGCATTAATAATGAAATAAGAGTCAGCTTACAAACAAAGTCTTGACATACAAGCCTTCTCAGAAGGGCCCAACCAACATGTTCTTCAAGCATTCACTCTTTGGAGATGGATCTCCCAACATAAAAGAGCTCTCTCACTCATAATATTTACACAAGATTAAGGGCACTTCACAACCTTCCACAAGCTATCAACAATCCCACACTTGCCACACTCACACAAGCTATCTAACAAACTCACAAAACACTAACAACATTGCTCAACTAGCGAACTATCAGGAACTAGCAATGCATATCAATGATGAGAGTTTAAATAGGAGAAGGAGTCTCCATGATAGATGGAAGAGAGAGCTCATCATCAAAGGAAGGTAGCACAATTGATGGAACTGCCACACTGAGGAAGAAAGGGCGACATAAACCAGGCCAACAACCAAGTCTGGAGTCATCTGGAAGGCCGACTATTGGAACAAATTTGCCCAATCTGGATCATTGTGGGCACATAACTGAGCTTTAGTGTTGACAACGCAAGTGATCAATGAAGCTAGTTACATCATCGCTGCAGGAAACACATAGCCCTGTGCTGGTGCTCAAAATTGGGCCATCACGGGAATCAGATGTACTTCCGCGCTGGCAGCGCGAATAGACTATTCATGCGCGCCTTTCAGTGCGTTTATTAAGCCTATAGCCGCGATGAGGCAGATAACTTAGGAAAAGTGGGTCAATTGGCAGCATAGGAGAGCATTTGTCTGTCACGAACATGTTTGACTTGGACACATGACATAGTGAGAAGCCCAAGAGTGAAAGTGGTGATAAATTATTGTGTAACACTGTTGTAGACCATGGGCGATAACTATGGCTTGCAATTAATCCCCATCCTAATGATCATCTTCATGAGCACCCAAAAGATCTTGCTCTCCCTTATCCTCTATGCATCCCTGGTTACCCACAATGAAGCGTACTTCCCTGCCTCCAGAAGGTCCTACGCAATTAATGGGAACTGGCTATCTTCGAGCAACTCCTATGCCACCAGTACTATCGACAACAGGAGCCATGCATAATGGAATGTTTTACCATGCTCCTATGCCTCATGGAAGTTCGCAAGGAACTCATCGCATAGATAGTTTGCCGAGTTAAACTGGACCCCTTCTGCGCATTGCATTGCGAGTGCAACCACTAGCATGGGTACCTCATCTGCACAACACTTCTGCATCACTTTTCCTACCAATATCTATGCCGCAACCTTGACAACATGGTTGTTGATGCTGGAAATAGTGTACCCTCACTTCTTCTTTTCCAACTTAAATTTCTCTTTCATGGCCTCCGCAATGGCCAAATTGTCACTCTTTCATTATAAAATTTTTGTTGGGTCCTCCCATACGCAAGGGAGCCATGTAATCTTGTGAATCAAATGGTCTATGATGGGGATGGGCTCCTGCAACCACAAGCACCCATCATGCACCAAGCAGAGCAGCTTCCTAACGAAGAAAATGGTCACTGGGGCGCGATGGTAATGCGACACCCAGAGCAGGTTTAGAAACCATGCTTTCTCAACACATCTGAGCCATTTGCGTGGCTCCAACTCTATTATTCTAGCCGACACATTTTTCTTCTGGCGCATTAGCTGCATGGTCATGAGATGTGGGAATTTCTCATGGTCCATGAGGTCCCAATATTCAAATTTCAATACGGGAACCCATCCCAAGTGCACTCATTCAAAAATAATATCATTTGGGAGTAGTGGAGTTTTTAGAGAGCTCTTTCTCTCATCTATATCCTTTGGAACCTTTACTTTACCCTTTTGTGGAGGAACATATCTAGGCAACCTGTTGAGAGGGTCTACACGTTGGGTTTCGACTTCCATCTCCACATCCTCCTCCTCCACCAAGATCTCTTAAAACTCTTCCTCCTGATCAACACATGCCTAAAATCAATATTCGTTGTAAGTCATTTCAGACCATTTCATTTATTTATTCACTAAGCGTGACTCGGAGAGAGCCCTCTCCTATTCTGGTAGTGCTAGCTACCAGACTAAGCGTGGTTTGTGGTTACCCTGAATTTTGCCTTCCTTCAGCCTAAGGCAGATTTAGGTGCTAACAACTGGCATAGGGTGAAAATGGAAAAAAAGGTCGTGATTATCTCATCCACAAACTCATATGATGTGAATCCTAGAATGCTTGAGATCATGGTGATTATTTTCCTGCCAGTCTCTGAAAAATAGCAAAAACATAGGGAGGAATGTCTTTAGGAGTATGGTGCTCCTCAATGATGAAATTCTAAAATATTTGTTTGATCTTGGTTGGGTCCAATGTGATGTATAGGTCCAACAGGTTTGTAATGGACAAAGGAGGCAGATTAGGAGTAGACTGTATTTGCAACATCTTGTTGATGGATTTAGCAGTGATGGTGAATAATATTTCATGGTTTGGTACCTCAATAGCCCTACGACTTGGAACATAACAGACATGGAAAAAAATTACTATGTCTGGGAATGGATGGACTTGTCAGAATGTATACTTGGGAAAAATTTATTCCCAAAGTTTTATGTCATCAGCATGGTTTTGGAACCTATCCTTGGCCCAACAATGGATTCTCAGAAGGTTGCCTTAGGTGACTGTGTCTTTGATTTGAAAATCCCTGTCTGTCAGGGCCAAATGGTCAATGTCTGAATGAGGGGTTGTCACTGGTTTGACATCCAGATATGTTGGGGCAGCCATTTCTGTCATAAAATGTGGCAAATTGGGCTTTATATGGCTTTGGGAGTGAAATTTGATTAATTGAATAACCAGGGTAGGGTATGAGAAGTTTGCAGGTTAGGGTTCTAGTACTTTGGATATGGGAGACTCTTAATTAAATTGAAATTAATCAAATTCTTTCAGTTATTTTAAGAATTTAATATTCTTTCTCTAAAGAGAAGGAAATTCTTGGTTCTTGTTCAAATACCTGGAATTTACAGTCGGGGTTGCAACTGGTTTTCAATTGGGGTTTGTAGAGGGCTTCGATAGCTAGGATGGTGTGCAGTGGTGGCGTTCGAAGGTTTTGATAGTTGATAGTTGGTCACAGGAGTTTGGAAGGCGCAGGTGCTTCAGAGTTTCAACAATGCGATTTGAGCAAAAAAGGGTGAAAATGGGGATCGAAAGGCTTTTAACTGCGAACAGTTAGAAAAATGGCGGGGAAAAATTGTTTTATGAACAGTGCCAGTTTTCACTTTGGCAGGGAGGTGGTTTTGGAGGCCATCGCATTACTTATGGGATTCGAGTGGTATTTTTTCGGGGGAACGCAATCTATGCCAGAGGCTAACACGTAGGCAAATGGGCCCTCAGCAAAACTACCCATAGCACATGCTCTCAGGTTGTTAAAGGTCAGACATCGTGCGAGCGCGATATGGGCGATAGTCATTGGATCTGCGGGTAGGTGATCGGATGAACATCGTGTGCGAAAGTTCCGTGGTCGAGCAATGGGGCGGAGGTTAGCAGGACCCATGGGTTTTAATTACAGTTTAGAGTAATTAACCCATGTGTAAGTGTGGATTAATTAAATAGCAAAGTTTTAGGTGTAGCGGGGTTAGTTTACCTCACCAAGGTGGCAGGTTAAACTTGAGTTTAGTCAGGAAAATGGTTAAGTGGCAGATTTAGTGAGGCAGGGTGTTTTTAGAGTTAGGATAAAGGGTTTAGAGGGGTTTTGAATAATTATTGAAGTGAAAACATGATTTTAGAAGGGGGGAAATGGGTTTCACACTTAGCGGAATGGATTTTAGGAGTAACTGACTACGAAAATATGTGAAACTAAGGGGTAGGAGTAAAAATGAGGGGGAAGCGGTTTTCATAAGCCATGAAGGGGTAAAAGGGAAATTAGTGAGTATATAGTGGGGGTGAAATGCAATGAAGGGGGAGTTGGGAAAATCAGCTTGTGAGCATGCTTTTTTCATTGATAACTACTCCTCCACACTTGAAACACATAGTTAGTATGATAGTAGTGCTTATGCTCCAAATGACTTGTATTTCTGCAACCTTTCTTTACTTACCCTTTTACCTACCCTCACATTTTTTCTTCACTTTGGTGGGTGCGCTTAAGCTATCAAACCCTTTTCTTTCCTTTATTATTTTATGAAACAAACTATCTACTTCTAACCTTATATCTTCCAAGGGCTTAGATTAAAATGATGAGCTCCTTTTATTTCTCTACCTATATAATGATTTGCCAAGATTGAACTGTTTGGTTAGATTTTTATTCTCTACCTATAAACATGAAACTCAAAGCATGGAATAGTCAAGATTAAATAGTTTGACTATCATGGGTTGTGGCATATAGGACAAGCTGCACACAACCATTATTTAAGGCATTAACAATAAAAAGTAGTGGCACTTGGACTTGCACACTTTCATGATCTGTTTTTTATTTGGGGTTCATGCTTTTTCATTTTTCTTATCTTTTCTTATTTTTCTTGTCCTTTGATATTTGTTTTAGGACATACCCTCTTTACATTTTTTAATTTTAATATGGAAAAATTTTGCATAAAGAAAATGTATGTACAATATTACAAGAGTTAACCTTAGCCAATTCAAAATGATGAATCCTATCACTATAGGACTCTAACACAACACATAGTGAAAGTGGTGGAGAGATAGAACCAGCTGCAAAATTCTGAAATCTTTAGATCTTGATAGAAGATGATTAGGCTTAGATGACAAAAGACTAGTCTTTGGTAGCTAAAGCATGAGGAGAGAGAATTAGAGCTTGGAATCCATTTCATGTCAAGCTAGAGGAGGAAAAGAGTGTTGAAAAGGCATGTAGTGGGACTTGGATACCATAAAGGAAATCTCCAACATCAAGGCTTCGGTTGTATTTCTCTTTGAAGTTTATTTTAATAGAATTAATGGTTTATTTCTTATATTGGGCATAATATTACATTTTATAGCTTAGAACTCCTTGACCTTTTAAGTAGATTGGATTTTATTTTATGCTATCACATTTCTTGTTGTTTCTTGCATGTTTGTTTCAAGTACTAGAACGAAAGGAACGAAAGGAAGATGGAGCAAGGATGCAAGATCACCATCAAGTGGATTAGTGTTATAAGAGGTAGGCCCTCTTATTCGATTATGTTGTGCTAGTCAACAACACCCCATTTATTAGTAGTGATCATCAATATTATATTAATAAATGGGGACCCTTTAAAAAATCCTTCCAAAAATAAGTTTAGCATTTAGGCATTTTTCTTGTTATTTTTTTTGAATGAGGCAAGATATAAAATTAAAACTTTTTGGAAAACCTAGCAAATATCTACCTCTTCGCATATCGCATGATCAAGCGTGTCAAAAGCCTTGCTATCTGCCAAAACTAGCGAAAAGAAATTAAAAAAGAACGTTGTACTAAAACCTCGAAACTATTGGGTTTCCCATATGAACTAAGATCTAAAGAATTTCTTATTAAAATGAGGCCCACATCTCAAATCACCACTCACAAGGAACACACCTTAACAAAGTATCTTAAACCATGCGATATGTGATATTTTGATGACACAATCTCCCTTATCGCATCTCATTAAGAACACATAAGAGGAGCCCGAAACCTTATCATCATGCGAAATTGCGAAATGCAATTGAAGTCCCGGACCCGATTCCGAAATATGTTATAAACTAGCACTCAAGTGAGCTGCTTAAGAAAAAATGGATTTACATAGAAAATCCTAATAAATAAGCTATCCTTTGAAACTGATAATCAGCAGCTTGCATCTCGTATCCCATAGAAACTAAAGAAACGTTAAAGAAATCACGATAATCATAATGTGATGATGCAATTTGCGATATTGCATCGCAATCGCAAAATCATTATTTTTGCAGTTTAAAGGCTCGCCACCCTAAAAAGTTCTTCCTTGACTTACGATGTAGAGCATTAATGAGCAATAAACCTAGGGATAATTAACCATTAGTGGGCATTTAGTAAGGGTTAATAGCATTTACATTTGAAAGACATTTCAACGTGATACGATATCTTCTCACCTGCGTTCAAATAAAAACTCCTTTCTGTCACGTTTTCAAAGTTATCTACATTATTCATTCTTAGGTTCATTCTTATCTTTGTATATCGATAGCTTCTGCTTTTCTCCATTTTCAGGAAAAATCCACAGAAAGAGTCATTGAGAGAAATGGCAAAGAAGGGCAAGGTAGTCGCATCCGAGAAATAAAAAATGACTCCTTTGTTCTCTAATACTACATGTAGTAGAGATGGAGGAACCTCTACATGGGAAACCATGTATGATTTATTATAAGAAGAGCAACCAAGACCTCTAGTAACAAAAACCATAGTCAATGGTCATGCTTCCTCAGACACCTCCATCTTCGAGATGACGTGCTCATTTTTGCACAGCGTAGCCGGGAGACCAAAAATAATTCCGTATACAGATATGGTCAGGTGGATAATTGATTAGGTAGATGTCTCAAAAAGAGAATTTAAGAATAGCAAGCACGAGGTTATGCTATCTTTTTCACCAGACAACTTGCGACTTATGTGCAATCTTCCAGAGCCATAGGCGTTCTACAACAAATAGTTCCTTGAGAAATTTTCTAAGGAGAATGAAAACCCAGAAGATGTTACGTGAACATGGATGAAAAATGAAGGCAAGATCAAAAAGGATAAATCGGGTATGTATTCTACAGCATCTATAACTCCCCCTCATAGTTTTGCAGCATCCGTGCTATGTAGAATGTTCGGCAAGCCTGATAGTACCAAGTTTTCCCGATAATGGTTGCCATTAATAGATGCAGCCATAAATGCAACAATAGTGAATTGGGCCCAAATTTTATCTGATAATTTGGCGAAAGCCATAATAGAGTAGAGGATAAAGAGGAGTATCTCTTCTAGGGTTTACCCTCCATTTTTCATGAGTTTCTATATAATGGACACTATCTGTTTTGGTTCCAAATTTCCTATAATGGGATGGAAATGGACTGTGAATGACCCACTTCCCATTCATATATATCATAAAAATATGTGGGAGTCTCAGTTTCACCCCCACTTTTACAGAATTTGTCAAGGGATTATGTTGCCCATTCATAAACAGGTCTACAACAGGAATGCCCCTAGATTTTCTAGAGAAGCTGAAGTAGATATCCTACTTGTAGCCAAATGGTTTGGGGAGGAGAAATTTACATATATCAGAGTATTCAGTATCATTGCTTCACCACATGTCCTCCCATACTATGTCCCTGATAAGTGAATGGCTAGGGAGATAGCTTACCAAACAGCAGGAGAAGGTGGGCTGAGCAAAGAATTGAAGGAACAGAAAAAGGCCATTTGGCCTACATTTCCATTGCAATGTGGTGCATTTGCACTGCACAATTTTGGACATGCATGTAAGGAAGCAGAGATTATGAAATCTCTAGAATTGGCTACATTTCCAGGAAGACAGTATGACCCAAATGGCACCGCCAAAGACTTCACTACTATGGTGAAAGTGAAAGTATTCTCCCATGAGGAAGATTTATTCCATGAGCTCTTCCTACAAAAATAGACAATTTCGGAAGTAAAGCATATGGCTTCACTAATTTTTGCCCTAGATGATTTTAAGGCCTTCCATGAATAGAGAGAGAGGAGATTATTACAGGTCCCATTGGACCTGCTACAAATTGAACCAATAAGGGAGCCAACTCCCAATGTAAGCTTAGAGGGAATCTCCAAAGAAAATTCTAAAGATAATTTTAGAGAAAAGTCACAGGAGAAGTCTACCCATGAGTCACAACACTCAGAGAAACAGTCCCAGAATGGGGTTAGTAAAAAAAAATAGTCTGAGAGACACGCGGCTGAAACTATAGAAAAAGTAGCCGAGTAAACCTTGGCGAAGGATCAAGCTGAAATTCACTCTACCTCCACCCAGTTAGAAAAACCTCCAATTGTTGATTTAGAAAAAGAATGGGTGAATTTTAATCCAAAGCTCCATACAGAAGAAAAAACTCCATACCATAGATAAACTCAAGAGGTTACAATGGAGAACATTGTAAGTACTCAAGATATAGAGCTTAGTCCTGCCACCCCCACTTCTGAAATTGTTTTAAGAGTTGAGGAAATTCCTCCATTAGATGAGTTTTATAGACATACACATTAAGATGTCATCAAAAGGCAGAGGAAGAAAAGAAAGTTGGATGTTGCAACTGTCACCACTCCTGAAAATGAACCAATGTTTATTGTCTGGAGAGATTCGCCCATGGACCCATCTGAGAACCTTACAAGATTGTTACAATTTGTGAGAGCATATACTATGGCAACTATTGATAAAGAAATTGAGGTTCAAATGTTGCTAAAAGAGAAAGAACAAAAGATCCTGCTGTTGGAACAACAATTAGAGCAAGAAAAATCTAACTGACAAGAAGAGTGACAAATTGCCAAACTACAGTAGGAATTTGAACAGATGCGAATACAACATTTGCCCAGCCTAGCAGAAAATGATGCATGAATTCAATCTATGATAGAGAAGTATAAGGAAAATCCAAAAATTTATTAGTTTGTAAAATAAGCACTTAACCTTAATGCCCAACTAATGCAACAAAAGGAAATTTTGTGCCAAGAAATCTTGCAAGTAAATCCTTACTGTGAGATCAGTGATAAGCTAACAAGCCAATTCGTTGACATGAGGCTTGATTACGATGAAATCCATAAAAGGATTTCTAACTTTATCACCTGGAAAGAATGATAATATGGGAGAAATGCTGATTTTCCAAAACTGGAGGAGTCACATAAATAAATTCCATTTGCAGACTGGGATTCTCGGATCAAGCAAGTAGAAAGGGCAACAACAGTCGTAGAAGTAGCAAAAAACAACATCATTGAAGTCATTAATGAAAATCTACATGGTGCCAACCTAGTTGCTAAATCTATACCAAGATTTCTTCCAAACGCCAATCAACTGGAACAACAATGGAGACAAGCAGTGAAGGAAAGGGAGGAGGTGATGAGACAAATGAGAAAGCTCAACTGGGAAGCATACTGGCAATTCTTAGTTAAGCCCTGTAGCCACTAGATGACCCTGTGTTTCCTAACCACTTCCACATAGAAAATGGTGCCAGCACCAACACATGTCGTATTTACTGGGTAATTGAAATATTCGATCGACCAACTAACACAACTCAAACCAATGAAGGACATCTTCGATCTGAAGGACCACATGCAAAGGAGTTAGTCACATTATTTTATTTCTATTTTAGTTTCATTTTCCATAATCTGAGGAAGGTCGTTTAAACCTCCTCAACTATTTTTGTAATAATCTGTTTTAGGACCTATAGTTTTATTATTTAAACCCCTCTCTTGCATTTAGATAGGGGTCCATAAATTTTATTAGAAAAATTCTTCAAAACATGCACTTTTGTACCTTTAGATGATGTTGGATTGGTTGGAATTAGATCGATATTGCTGAAACACTTGAGCATAACTTATTACAAATGGTACTTTTATCTTGTGATTTTGTTTTATTTATGTGTCAGGCAATAAATTTTCTTCAATTTCTTTATGTATGAAAGTTTTAATTTCGGTTAACATTATTGCACTTTTGTATGGTGTTGGCTTTAATTTCCTGTCGAATACATGAATGATTCTATATGCAATATATCTCTCACAATCATTTTGGCTAACTATTTATAGAAAACAATCATTGTTAAATGATTTCATTTTCTTATTGCAGTTGAATGATCTTTATTGCCAATTGCTATAGGATATTATTTTAGATTGCATACCTTGTTTTTATTCCTGGGTATAGTTATAGTTAGATAGTGTTTAAAACTAGGATATATGAATGTGATTAATAATTTAGATTAGATTACACTTAGTTAAATAATTCCCCCGTTACATCATATATCACCCCATTAACACTACCAAAATATGTTTTTTGGAAACTAGTCCCATTATCCCCAGTCGGAGCTACTACACCAAATGAAAAGGAGCAGCCAACGAACATCTAGACCAGGTGGTTTTCCCCCATGTTGTAGCAATGAATTTTGAGGCTTCAACATTTTTGGCGCTAGAAGGAGGGAACGAACTATGAATGGCAAGTAAATTCAAACCAATAGGCCATTCTAAGAGTAAAACTCCCTCACCCTCACCTCCAACTTCCCGATCACATTCTAAATCTTTGAATCCTAAGCAAGAAGTTGTAAAAATACCCTCAGAACCCACTGCTAAAATTCCACAGAAACCAGATCATTTTTTTTTATAGAAACCCCTGAAGTCCAATCTTTGATTCATAAGTTGCAAGGGTTTTCCATATCTCAAGAAGAATCTGATTTATACCAAGAGAGCATTACTTCTCAGTTTCCCTTATCTCAATGGTTAACTAGAGCACAAAGTGAAAAGTTTGGTATTTCCCCATTTGAATTCCCTCTACCAAGCCATAAGAGAGCTAAGAAGACATCATCTGGATCTCATAGTGAGGTTCTTTCATCATCCCCTCAATCATCTTCATTCGTTCCATCCATTTCATCACAAGATCAATCACCCACCTCACAACTCCATATCATGATTGACACAGGTATTGGAAGTCAACCCTCCTCTACCCAATCACCTTCAACGACTAGAACACCTTCTTTTACACAGACACCAACAATGGCTCAAAACCCTCCAAGACCATGGACAAATCTAGGAACTGTAAGAATGGTAGGACCTTTACATCCATTACTAGCTCATCCCAAGAAATGGCTACGAAAGTTCAATCCTGATAATGGCCTACTAGCTAAGGAACATATCAATAATTTTATGTTGTCTATTAATCTAAATGCAGTAGCATAACAAGATGCAATTGTAAGATAGTTTCCTTATACTTTACAAGGGTCAGTAGGATCATGGTACTTCTCATTACCATCAAGTTCTATAAATAGTTTGGATACCTTTCAAGACCAGTTCCTAACCAAATTCGGGGATGATAGGTCCACGGCTACCCTAATCAATAACCTCTCTAATTTAAAAGCCGAAACTAAGGAACCAATTAAAGACTTCAACTCTTGATTTAATAAATTATTGAATAAAGTATCGGCAGCATCCAAGCCCAGTGATGAAGTCCAAAATGAGTGGTACATTTATGCCCTCCCTTCAAACACAACTATTTTCATCGATAGGGCTTTGAAACCAATTTTGGAAGAAAACATGAAAGAAGAAATAGCTATGGAAAAATGAATTTTAGCCTTAGATAAAAAGAATGCTTTAGAAGAAAAAAAATCTAAGAAAGTGAATTTTAGGGATGAATCCCAGAAAAAAGAACCTAAGGATCCTTTTGATCTTGAAGGTTTACAAAAGGTCCTCAAAACAATGTCTAATGAAATGGTTTATATCAAGAAACAAGTACCAGAGACTTCCTCAAAGAAATCTTTTAGAACATATAAAAGGAATTCCCCTGCTGATCCTAAGCCTCCAAATGCTATATCAAATGCTGAATCGAATGGAGAGGAAGATGAAGTCTCAACAACTGAAGAACAAACATATGATGAGGAAGTGGTTGAGTTACAAGGGATGTGGGATTTTATCCTTCCCAATGAAGAAACACAAGAATCCCTACCTATTGCAACTTGAAGTAGAGGCTCCGTTGATTCACCTCAAACAAATCCAAAGTAGAAGGTATCAACTTTGGCTCCCAAGAATAAAACAATAGGTAATAATTTCCCATCCAAATCTACCCAAACCACTCCTCTTCAATGAAATTCTTCACCTCCATCAAAGACTATGATAGTATCTGATGAAATGGAATATAAAATTGTGGATGATATGAAAAAGACTAGGGCGAACATTACCTTTCATGAGCTCAAAAAGTTGAAACATCAACATAAGTTGCTTCTTTTGGCTTTGCGAGCCCTCACCTAGGTTCAACGTTAGTTAGCCAAACAAATCCCTACATTACTAGACCTTTCGGCATCAGACCATGGAGTGCGGACCGAAGTCTCACCCGAAGCAGTATGGGGGGATGCTGGAACCACGTTTTCGCACCCTGAGATGGTCACGAGGTTGGCTTATACCCCCTACTCCTGCCTTCATGCAGGTCGCTAAGCCTTAGGGCTTTATTGATCTACCCTCTATTCCACCCTTCAGTACCTCCGCGAATGTGTACGATTAACCTTCTCGCAGCCCTAACCAGTGGTTCAGGCACTTTCGCGCTACTACGATGATGTATTGTATAGGTTCCAAATTTATTTGAAGTGTTTTAATTATCTTAACAATCAATTACAATTAGCATCGTGTAAACTGATATTCTTACTTGCGTTCATTTAACAGATATAATCACATACATTCGCGCATCAAATAAACACTGTAAAATAAACCCAGATCGCAATATAATCAAATGCATTAAAAGAGACTAAATACACAACAATTGTGGAATACTTCTCTTTATTGATATCATCCAGTTTAATATAGGCTCTATCCACCCTACGCACACAACTACAGGGGTCCACGCACTCAGCTACAGACTTCCACCCTAGGCCTCTACGCAGTGAGCTATAAAGCCTCTACCTAGGCTAAGACGCAAAAACACTTAGATGTTTCTACCAAAAACTTCCCAAGCTAACTAGAGCTTGCTTACTTAGCTCCTTTTTATACAATCCCATGGTCTGTGGACCATGGGTAGGCCTTTACAGCCGACTTGACTCTTAACAAAATAAGGGCAGACAACCCTTTATGACTCTTGACACCATCATGCTCAGCGACCACACAATGTGGAGACTTTACAACTTTATTACAAAATTGTCCCAAAACATGGGCTTTTAGCCCCAAAACTGCTTCTTGGGGGACCCCGTTCCCAACAGGCCCCCAACACAAACATGGTGACTCACCCTTGAGTCACTCTGCAGGCGCGAAGACCTCCCAGCTCAACTTGTATGACAGAAACCTCGGTGGTGCACTGCGCGGCCGCCTGCTTCAATTCTTCAACCAACTACTACGTCATTGGTCCTGAACTGTCATCCTGAAGCTTCTGCTAAGTCACCTGGAGACTAGCAAGTTTACCTTCAATGGAGGCTGTGATCGAATAGGTCTTTTCCAACCAAGGCTTTAATGCACCTTCAGCATTGCCTCTTTGTGCTCAGTTGCATCTACCTATTCCTTCAACGTTTTGGCCTCCTGAAGCTTCGCAAGTATATGTGTGAGAGAAATAGTGTGGGATATTCCTTTCACCTCGTTGTATCTCTACTAGAGTTCTCACAACTTTGTCTCTAGCCTATGTACATTAGAATCTTCTTGTAGACTGGTCAAGACCTCTAATGATTATTCAAACAGTTGTGTGCAGTCTTGTTACACAGTAATTTGTTACGGTCCCTGTTACCCCTTCTCCCGTACCTTGGAGGACTCGTTTCAGGACCTGTGAGAAGTGACATGACCTGGAAACACTTGCATTGTATTCCCCTAGACATGAACTTCATATGCCCTAAAGACACCTTCTCCAAAATACCCATAAAAATAGCCCTTTTTCCATTGGCGCGGTTTCACTGTGTGTTAACACCCAGGTTGTTCCCTTTGACTCCCAAGGGAATACGGCCGGGGTAACTACTAACCAATCATTGGACTACCGCTTCTAGCCAAGCTGTAATCAGAGAGGGCTCTCTCTTTATGATTTGTCACTGTTCTAATGGAGTTTTTATGCTAGTTATGAAGTGAATGTTTGATTGTCTTTTATGTTTGGTTGGGAGGATGATTCTGATATCTTTTAGAGTATTCTCTGCAGGTGAAACTAAGCCATTGGGCAATGGGGTCTGTAGCTGTTGTTTTCTTGAGATCCTGGCTTAAGTGCTGCTGGGATTACAGGGCCTGTATGTACTACATAAAACAAACTGTAAATTGTGAGGGTGAAATGAAAAACAACTAGCAAAGAGCATTTAAGAATTCTTCACTGAGTTGGGTAGTGGGAAAGAGGTCTATTACTTAGGAGCAATTACTTGAATTCCTAAAACAAATAGATTACTGTGATGATATGGTGTGAAAGGTAGCACTTAAGAATTACTCTCTCGTTACCATAACTGAAGAAAACATATGAAATAGCTGAGATTGAGCTCAGGGTAATCAATGATTAAGTCCTGAGACTATTCTTTTTCCTTGCTACTTAGATATTGAGTACATGGAAACATGAAAGATATATGAAAGTATAATGAACATATATATAAAAAAGAGTAACAAGAAAACTTATTGAGCCATGGAATACACAGGAATCCTGCAACTTTCGGCCATGCACCAGCCAGACATCAGAGACACAACGCTTTTGGAAATCCCATCATCTTTGTATTAGTTGTCTGAAGATTTACAATAGAGGAATAACAGAATAGATATCAAGAGATTTCTTACATCCGGAGTCCAACCCCTGCTACCAAATGCGAGGGGAAATATATAGAAGTCTATTACAAAATATCTCAGGCATTGAGTCATCTGAGAGAGAAAATATCTTCCTTTACTAGTACAAGGCTTGCAGATGAGAAGTTATTACAATCTTTAATGAGTTATAAAGGCTCTTAACTCCTGTCAGAGCAAATTCAACCTTTGGGGTTCACTGAGTCGGTTGAGCGCTTGGCATAACTGCTGAGTGACGTGGCTGTGCAGCTATTGACTTTCTGTGTCTTCTCGGTCCTGCAACCTGTGCCTGCTGAGACTGCTGTTGTGGCCTGAGTACCTGTGCTGAGTTGGCTCAGCCTCTGTCTTCATACCTGCTGATGTGTCTTTGTCCTTCTGTGTATGAGATTCAAACTGTTTGTTGAGGAAAAAAAACCGCGATTACTGACTTTGGTTCAACAATAATTGAATCAATTCCTGCCATGTATCTGGTGGAGGCAACTCATGCTTCAAAATTGACCCTATGGTCTCATCAGCCTCTGTATATTTATAGAAGTGAGGGGGCTCATCAAATAAATGTGCAACTTCGTTTCTAATAAAGAATAAATTATCTACTCTATCAAAAAGAATTTGCCCTGTTACTGGGCCTGCCTCTGCAGATGTACTAGGTGCCTCTACAATCTGTGTCGCTGCAAAATTGCTTACTCTCTTAACATATTTCTCATGGGAGAGTAATTTTCCTGAGGGATCTAATATGCTGGGGAGCCCCTTGTCCTGCAAGGCCAGAAACCTGTTCTGAAACTTGTTGATATCAGCTTGCATATCCTGGATTCTTCTGCCCAGGGTCTGAATCAGGTTTCTCATTGTCAGGACTCTTTTGATTAAGGAGATAGTCTCAGTCCTGTTTCCAATCCCCATTCTTACCAGCTGGGAACTTGTTCTGTAGTTCAACACTTCTATCATCTTGGGGGCAATATCAGGCATATTGCCTAGAGACGCCCTTGCCCTCTGCATTTCTTTTCTTGCTCTGCCTATGAGTGCCACTTGCTCATATATGGCCTCAATATATTCCCATTGGTTTGTTATTGATTGGCCAATGGTGGTCCAGATGACCTTTTTGATCTCTGCTGTGACTTTATCCAATGTGAGCTCCTTTTCTAGTTCAGCAATCCTCTTTTTCAGGGCCTTTACCTCCCTTTCCCTCTCAGCCACATTTTGCTTTGATTTGTCATATTTCTCATTTATCTTTGCCAGGCTATCCTAGGCTTGGCTTAGCTCAGACATCTGGGACTCCAGTGCCTGTATTTCTTTCCTCAGCTTCTGCATGTCCAGGCTTTCAGCCTGCTCTGTTGTTGGTGCTGAGCTGGTTGGTGCTGTGGTAGCTGGAGCTTCTTGCTACACTTGTTGGCTGGGAGGGGCAGTGTCTTGAGGGGTTTCCTCAAGATTTATTGTTTCTGGAGGTGGCTGAGAGGACTGCCCTGCCTCCTTCTGCTACAATGCTGCTTCCAATGTGGCTTCTGATTCCTGCAGCTTTTCCTGTGTTTGGATGAGCTCCTTGTATAATGTCATTAGTAAGGCAGCTGCATCCTTTTCTTGCCTCTGCTGGGCAACCTCATCCGTTTGTGGGTGGAGAGTTGGTGGGATTTTCAATTTCTTCTTTATTGCTGCCATATCAGAATCCCTCAGCTTGAGGACTTGTTGTACAGCCTTAACATCATTGGGGTCATGCCCAAACTCTATTATTATTTCCTCTAAGGCCTTAATCCTGTTATCCTTAGCTTGGGAGGAAGCCTTCTCCAACTCAAGCTGTGCTGCAGTATTGTTCAGGTTATTCTGCAGCCTGTAGTTGACTAAGGTCTTATCTGCCAAGGTGGCATAGACCATCTCACCCGTCTGTTTGTGGAGTTCAATTTGATCCATCGGGTGGATGTCTTTTGACAGGACCTCCAAATTGGTCCTGATGTAGTCTGCAGCTGTTTGTGGTTGCTGCATTGTTGGAGTGAAGTGACTCATTGTCATCTTTCCTTCCTGCACATCAAATGCAGACATGAGCCTCTGTTGGTTTGCAGGTGCCATGTTTAGGAGGTGATTGTAGAGCCGAATCTTTATTGGCTCACTCCTTCTTTTGGCATCTTTGAACTGTTGTTTTATGCTTGCATCTGTTCCCTGCTGCTGCCCTGAGGAGCTCACTTCTCCCAATGCTGCCCTGTCTTGCTCCTGTTGCAAGGAGCTGGCAGAGCCCTCCATGGCTTCGCATTTCCTCCTCTGAGAAGGGATTTAATCTTTGCCTCTTCTCTATTGTTTCAGTGAGGGGAGTCTCCCTTTCTCTCTTTCTGCTAATGTCCTCCCTTTGAGGGGTCTGGAGGACAGAGGAATCAACCCTAGAGTCTTGCCTCGGAGGTGCTACTGGCGCTATTTGTTCTTGGGTAGCCATCTGGGCCTCTCCTTTTTGCTTTTCCTGACCCTGTTGGTCTGCTTGTTGCTGTTCCTGCTGGGCCTGTGGTTCTTCCATGATCTTTTCCTTGCCTTTGCTCTGTCCTGTGGTTTGCACTGCCTCCTGCTGTGTTGCAGAAGGTGAAGCAGCTGCTCCTGTTTGTGGCTTTGGCAGAGAAAGTACCTGAGAAGGACATTCTAAGTCAGCCATCTTTAACAAATGCCTTCTAGCTCTTTCAACTAGCTCTTCTTGAGTCACAGGCTCTTCTAGTGTGTTTCTTCTCCACTTTGGTTGATTGGCATGTCTTTGAATGTGGAGCATGCTCTCATGCTCATAGCTAGAGAGCTTGCATTTCTGCCTTTTCAAGGATATAAAGTTGTTAGGGTCATAGGGCTTCCAAAGGAAGCTTTGTTTTAGGCGAAGGCCTTCTAACATCCTGTCTGCCTCTTTCCATCCTTCTCTCTTGTTTAGGACAAAGTGGCCAAGTTGGTTCCTCACTTTAAGCTGTGCCTTTTTGCCCCTTCCTGCAAAGTGCACCTAATCGGCATTGCCAAATTGCCTGAAATACTCCAAGGCAAAGAGTCTCATGGGCACATACCTGGGCAGTTTGTCTGGGCGCAGCTCACACCCATATATTCTGATCACAGTGAAGTGTTGGTAAAAGTACCAATCCCCTATGCTGTAGGCACTGGATAGCTGCAGAA
>APFE030362273.1:0-16813 GCA_000404065.3 Pinus taeda | reverse complement strand
TTAGGATTTTCCCCATTGGCGCGGGCATAACACAGGGCACCAGCGCTAATGCAAAAGGGCTATTTTTAGGGGCAATGAGCAGGAGATGTCTTAAGGGCATATGAAGCTCATGTTTAGAGGTAAATAAGGCAAGTGGTTTCAAGTCTTTTCACTTCTCACAAGTCCCAGAATGGGTCCTCCAAGATGGCGGAGAGGGGTAACAGGGACGGTGACAAACGGTGACAAATTACTTTGTAACAGGAATCATTAATAAAGAGAAGTTTTATATCATTCCTATGTATTTATTTCCCGTCTTTTGCATTGAATGTATTAGGTATGAATTACATTTCGACTGTTTATATGATGCGTGAACATATATGATTGTGTTAATTAAGTGAATGCGAGATAAGGTAACTAATTACGCAAAGTTAACTAACACATTTAAGAAGATAAGTAAGAGACATGATGTAATTTGGGGAAATAGCATAGATTGCTACCATAGAAACGTGAAAGAATATCAACCCTTGGTTAGGGCTGCGTGCAGGCCATTATAACAGACCGCGAAGGTCTTGCAGGTCATAACAGTGTGCGAAGTGACCTTCATGAAGGTAGGCATAGTTGGACTAAATCAACCCTTCAAACATCTCAAGGGTGCAGAAACTTGGTTCCAGCATCCCCCCATACTACTTTGAATGAGACTTTAGTCCACGCTCCACAGGCTGATGTCGAAAGGGCCAGTAGTGTAGGGATTTTTTTGGCTAAATAACTCTGAACTTGGGTCAAGCCCCATCAAGCCAACATAGGTGTGTGATTGTAGTGCGGCACCCATAGTAGGTTGAGCATACCTGCCTTGTCTACACCCTAGAGCCACTTCTGTGGTTCCAACGCAGTCATCTTGGTGGTTGTGTGAACAACACAGTACATTAGCTATTCTCTCGGCAAGTGAGGGAACTTCTCAGTGTCAGATAAGTCCCAGTCTTCCAATTTTAATAGTGGTACCCACCCTAAGCACAATCCTTCAAAGACAATCTTGTTCGGTAGCAGAGGTATGTGCAAGGCGACCTTACTTTCGTCAATGTCCTTCAGTACCTTGGTCTTGCCCTTGCATGGAGGGACATATTTAGATAACATAGTAATAGGGTTAGAACCCTTGACTTCAATGTCCTCCACTTCCACCCCCAAATCATCATCATCCATCGCGATGTCCTCAATATCTTCCTCCACCAGCTCCAAGTTAATAGTTTTTCCATTTTCCTATGTGGTGGGCTTGTCCTTTTGTCGGTTTCTTCTAGGCGATGAGTGCATAGGTGTCACAGCTTGCTTTCCCTTCTAATCCTTTGCACTCTCCTTGGTCGGGGTAGGATTTGGCTTAGGCATCCGTGGTGACTTTGGGACTTCAGCTAGTACCTATGCAACCTCTGGAGCAGTTGCCTTTGCCTCCATATCAACCTTCGGCATAGCCCCCTTGGTCATCACTACTTCAGCGTCCATAGTTTTTGATCCTGGGATAATGCCACTGATGAAATTGCAGTCGGACTCTAGAAATCGATTAAACACTGGGCAGTCAAGCAATTCTTCAAAAAATGCATGGTTCTTGCATGTCTGAGAGCTCACCAATTCAATGCTCAAAATGCCAAGTGTTTTTTGTTGGGTAGCCACATGTAATTTATAGGCCATTTTGAATTCAAATCCAACCATTCCCCCCAAATTCGGTTCATTAATGCCAGAATGGTAGCATTTTTCCAAGGATCTTACCCATAAATTTCGTCTTAAATTTCAGTCGCCCACTCCATTTGGTTGCATTCTCATTTTCAAATCATGAATAGTGACTTTAACGGTCACTTTCTGGATGACCTGCGTGATTTCTCCCCAGGTAGCGCAACTCTCTCCATGCTGTCGCAAACCGTGTGACATCTCCTCATTCCGCACAATCCTCCAATCATGTAGTTCCCCAACCTAGGCAGTGTAGTTTATATTCTTGCACCTCCTTTCAGCTACCTGGAGCACTAGACTATGCTACCTTCATATAATCACCTGGCTGTGTTACACAAAAATATCGTCACCTTGATTATTTGCAGTCATTATGGGTCTATCACTACCTATACCAGCCTCTTAAGAAAGTCTCAGACCTCAGCTCTTCAAAACAAGCTTTGGAAATGAGAGAAAGACATCAAAAAGCAATGTAACTCTGGTTCCGCACTTTCTCTAACTTTTGCCTGCGGGCCCGCACCCTTTGTTCAAATTACCTGTGTACTTATACGCTCTGTATGTAAAGGGGAAGGTGCGTACCCCTGTGAAAGTCAAAAGGCGCAATTTTTATCTTAAAAAGCTCACTTTGGGTTAATTCTAGATGTTTCTAGAAGGAATTTTGACGTGGATTGTTCGCTCCAAAGTGGTTCATGCATCCCAAAAGAGAAGGAGCTAATCCCTTGTTAGGAGGAGCCATCCCTTTGAAGGAGGATTCTATCCTTTTGAAGGAGGACCTAGTAACTTCCCTCCATTGCGCTATAAATTGAGGCATTGGGTGAGTGGCTAGAGAGGTTAGAAGCTAAACATTTTTGAGGGTAAATGCTGGTGAAATCAAGACTTCCTATTTGAGCTTAAGGGGAGAGATCACATACCTTTTTGGCTTCATTGGGGAGTGAGTGAAGCTTGTCAAAGTAGAGGAGACTTCTTGTTGGACCCTGGGAGGAGCTTGTACAGCGTCAAGGCAAAGGTTGTAAAGTTTTTCTTCTTTTGAATTAATACAATCAGGCTCATTTTTCTCAACAAGTATCTCATGTTATTTGTTTCATGGACTCCTTGACTTTCATGTTAAATATGTTTTAGAATACTGGTTATTCAGGTGCTATTTAATCGTTTGCCTTGTTTGTGTTTGCAAGTTCGCGACAAAGGAACTCACTTGGATCAAAGGAGCGAAGGCATCCCCAAACTTGCGTTGGACATAAGGTAGGCCTTAAACACACTTGTTTGCCATTATTTATAAAGCACATTTAGAGAAAGATAGTGTCTGGTTGGTTTTCTTGTCATTAGGTCTTCTTTAGATTCTAGGAAGGTCTATCTTGTCCGCAAGATCGACTCATTCCGCGTGACACCTGCAATCATGTCCTGCCAATTATTAAATGCATTTTCTGAATAGCTATCAAAAGAACGTTCCATGAAACCCTTAGAAGTCAGGTTCCAAAATATTCCATGAAACCCTTAAAAGTCAGGTTCCATGGGTAGGATCACGTAAACTACACCTTGTCATTCAATGCATCTTCTGAATCATTGCCAAAATAATATTCCATGAAACCCTTAGAAGTTAGGTTCCATGGGTATGGATGGGTAAACTACAACTGGTTATTCAATTCTTCTTCTGAATCGTTGTCAAAAGAACATTCCATGAAACCCTAGAAGTCAAGTTCCATGGGTATGGACGAGTAAACTACTTGTGGTCATATATATTTCAAGTGTAACATACATCATTTCATTGTATTCCATGGCAAGCAAATACAATAACAAATTTGTTATTGTATTACAGATGTATGACAAGATTTTACTTCAATAAATATGCAGAAAAGCCAATGTGACAAATACTTCTTCAATGAGTTCTTACTTGGAATACTTCTAGGATTAGAAATTATCTTTGCATGGATTTCCTCCATCCTTTCTTGATTATGTACTCATATATTTTTTATTATGTGCTCAACAGATGAAGTTGTTTATGTGGTCAAAAAATAAACCTATGTAGCACCTTGCAAGCTAGGAGTAGGCTTACGAGGACCTTCAACAAGCTAGGAGTAGTATTACAGATATATTCAAGAGCGGTATTACACATATTTTTAGGTGTGTGCAAGCAGCATTAAGGCGGACAATATTACAAATATCTTCAGGTGTGTGCAAGAAACATTAAGGCTAGAGTCTTCCAATATGAAGGGGAGGCTCTGTTATCACTCATATTTTCCTTGAAGTTGTTAGAAGAAGGAAAGGGGTCTGAGGTAACCACAAACCAATCTTTGAAGTATAGATTCTAGCCAACCTATACTCAGAGAGGGCTCTCTCTTTAAGTTTTAGCTTTGTCTTTGAGGCTTTAGGCTAGTTATGATAGCTTGGGGGGTTGTGATTTTGTTTGGTGGTGGAATTCAGGAGCAGATAGATAGAACAAGGTATTTCAGGCCATTGGGCTATGGAGTCAACTAGATGATGGCTTAACTGGAACAAGTTGATTTAACAAAGGAGAGTTTCACAGGGAAAGATAGCTAAACAAAAGACAAATGATAGCTTCAAATGGGTGAAATGGTCTTGAACAGGGAGGAAGGGCAACTAAGAATCCTTCAACAGGGTCCAAGATGAGGGAAAGTGTTTTCTCATTAACAAAAAGCAATTAAGTATTCTTTGTTAAATGGTCACAGTTATAAACTATGAAAGCAGGGAGCATTTAAGAATTCCCTACTTATAATAGTCTAGAATAAAACATTAAGAAAAATAAACGATTTGAAGACATAATGCAGCAAAGCTCTTTTTGAAATATAACTTTTCGTTTATCATTCAGATATGAAACACATATGAATATTGATTAAACCAGAAAAACTGTAAAAACACAAGATATAGAATACTTATTTGTTTCTCGTTTGACACAGGAATCCTATAAAAGTCCTTTGCTTTATTAATTTGTTCCAGCCAGCCATACAAAAGTTGTTCAACAACACTTCAATTCCAAAAGTAAATTGTCTACATAAATGTCTAAGAATCCACCCTCAATACTTCGAATGAGGAAGTATTTATACAAATGTTTACATCAAAATATCTCCTAACTAAGAGAGCATATTATAGCAAAACTAAATATCTTTTACATGAATATAGAGACAGATTTTCTCGAATGTAGAAACAGAATGTGAACTGATTGTTGCTGTCCCTGTTTTTGTTGAAGGAGCTGGAGGCAAGTCCTATGAATACGCAACTTGTTGTCGTGCAAGTAACTCTGTGCTGGACATCTAATTTTATCTTTTCACTGATACTCTTTCCCTGTATCTGATACTCTTTACCTGTTCACCATTTTTCACCCTTTTTACCAAAATTTACTGTGGTAATTATTTCTCTTTAACTCACTTAAGTCATGGTAATTTACAGGATGTCAGTCATGCTGGACCACCAATCATCTTTTGGTATTCTTGTCCTTGTCAGCTTCCTCTAGATTTCATATGCTTCAATATATTTCAAAAAATTGGGTTGAACTGGGAATAGGTGCTTCACTTCATATTCAATGTAAAAAAGGTTCTCCAAACCATCATAGAGAACTTTCCCTGTGGGTAATGCCTTGATTGCAGATGAACTAGCCTAACTGTTAGCTTGCTGATACAAATTGTTGATGTAGTCTATCTGAACCATTAGCTTGTCATTGATGACTAAAGGACTTGGGAGTCCTTTACTTTGTAAGATGCCAAATTTGCTCATGAAATCATCGATATCTTCTTGCATGCTTAGAAATCTGCGTTCCAGGCCTTGCATTAGATTCCTTTTGGTCAACACTTTCTTTATTTCGAGGATGGTAGCAGTCCTATCCTCAATGTTTAATTCTTCCAATTGTTGCTTGTTTTTAATATTTATAAAATTGATTAACTGGATTGCCTCTTCAGGCTTTCTACCCAATTCCTCTCTGGTCTTCCGAAATTCTTCAAGAGCAGGCTTAACCAAATCAATTTGTTCAAAAATAATTTGAATTGATGACCAAATAGCATTGATGGAATCAATGATATTGGTCCACAATATCCTCTTGATCTCTGTCAAGGGCTTTTCAAATGTAAGGTCTTTCTCCAGTGCTTTAATCTGTTGGGTTAAGCCTTTGTTTTTCCTTGTCTCTTCTACATAATTGATTTTTGAGATATCATATTTCTGCTCCAAAGTAGTGAATTTCTCTTTCACTTTCTGTAGTTTTGTGACTTGGAGTTTCATCTCCTCCATGAATTTGATTAAGTCTTCTATACTATGTGTTGGTGTACCTGTTTGTGATTTGCCTGTTACTTCTATGGGTGCAGCTGTTGCCAAAGGAATATTTGGTGCTAAAGCTGATGCCAATGTAGAAGGGATTGCTGTTGAAACTATAGGTACTATAGTCTGGGATTGTGTGGTCGACTCACTCTTCCTTGACTATAATGCTTTCTCTAATTCCTACTATGTTTCTTTTAATTTCTCATTTAGCTTAAGGACCAAGTCCATAAGTTCTTCTTCATTTTTCTTCTCAAGCACTTTAGCAGTCTGAGGGTGAATGAGTGGTGGAAATTTCAATTGTTTCCTAAGTGCAACTATATCTTCATTTTTATTTTTTATTAGGCTCTCTACTGCCTTGACATCCTTTGGGTCATGGCCCAACTAAATAATCAACTCCTCCAATGATTTGATTCTATTGTCTTTTGCTTGTGAGGATGCCTTTTCTAGTTGCAATTGGGCGGTAGTGTTGCTTAGTGAATTTTGCAACCTATGTGCCATCATTGGCTTACTAGTTAGTGTAGAATAGACCATTTCTCCTGTTTGTTTGTGCAATTATATCTAGTCTATTGGGTGGATGTCTTTAGCCATGACTTCAAAGTCAGTTTTGAGATAATCTGCCAAAGATTTTGATTGCAACACTATGGGCTTTAGAAAGCTCATCTGCATTTTGCCTTCTTTGATGTCAAAAGCTGACATCAATCTGGTTTGGTTTGAAGGGGCCATCTTTAGGTACTCAGCATAGGCTTGTGCCTTCAGCTGCTCATTCTTTGTCTTGATTTCCTTGAATTTCCCCTTTATATCTATAATCTTTTCAGAAGAAGATCTGAGAGATGAAACTTCTATGCTCTGTTGCCTTTCCAGTTCTTGGCTCTGTGAGCTTGAAAGTGTCCCACCTATTGGGGATGTATGTAGACTATCTTCTCCTTCCTTCCTTATGCACTCTATGGTTTCATCTATGAACTCCTCCTCTGAATAAGGATTCAACCTTTGCCGCTTAGCAAAGGTTTGATCTGTAGGTCTACTAGAAGGGGTAGCTACTTCCCTATCTCTTTTCAAGTTCTTTTCCTCATTCAGAGGAGTCTGCACTACTGGGGGATTTCCCATATCTATAGGAGCTAGGTGTGGTTGTGGTGGAGCTCTTTCTTCAGAGATTTCAGGCTGCTCTGATACCTCTGGCTGTTCTGATACTTGTGGTTGTCCTATTTGTTCTGATATAGGAACACTAGTTTCCTGTGTTTGTTCCTGTGATGGCTCTACTATGGGAGCACTAGTTTCCTGTGTTGGCTTTGGAGAAGTTTCAGCTAGCACGTGTACAAAAGAGTCCAGGTCAATTCTTTTCTCCAAATCTTTCATCACATTCTCAACTTTAATTTTATCACTATCTTCCTCTATCAATGTCCCTTCTCTCCATTCATTTAAATTGGCATATTGTTCTATCTCAAGGATTCTGTGATGGATGTAGGGTGACAGCTTATGTTTTACCATCCTGTCACTGATGAAACCATGAGGGTCATAAATCCAAGCAAAGCTTTTCTTTAGTCTCATTGTTGTTTCTATAATTTCTTCTTCTCTTTTCCCTGCTTCTCTATTGTTGCACACAAATGGGCCTAAGTGGTCTTTGATCCTCAATTGAGCTTTCTTCTTTGCCTTGGTGAAATGAATTTGGTCAGAGTTTAACATTTGCCTGTAATATTCTATGGCAAAAAATCTCATAGGAACATACTTAGGCAGCTTGAAAGAAGGGATTTTACAACCATAGATTCAGATCTCAGTGTGATTCTGGTACAAGTACTAGTCACCTATCTTGTACTACTTTGACAGTTGAAGGATTCTCTTGATATCATCACTGATTCTTGGGGGAGGATGTCCTGTCAGCATAGTGGTTACAGGATAGACAAATTGATCTATGAATTCATTGTATGAATAGGGAGAAGTGTACGAGTAATTGAAGATGGAATTATAGAAAATGATTGATCTGGGATTACCTCTGGTATCGAGCTTATTCACAGAGAATGGGAATTTTTCAGTTTGGTAATACAGGAAGAGGTGATACAAGACTATGGAATACTTGAGCACTCTCTCATTTTCCAATCTCATGAACTGATCATGGATTTTGTTAGCTATGAATGCAGCATAGTCATACTTGGCAACAGGGGGCTGGCCAAGGGTGAAGATAGTTAGATAAGCAAAAGTCATTTCATTCACATATTCATTTCTTGTGAAACCAAGAATACAAATAATCATGGTAATAATATCCCTCCCTAAGCTTGTAAAAGCACCTGTCATGTAGGGTGGAGGGTTTTCTGAAATGTATTGTTCTAACATGAACATTTTGCAAACTCTAGCGATCTTTGAGCTAGATAGTTTGGAAGATTTGTCAAGTAAATAAGAAATAGACAGAGGGGTAAGGTTCTGACTAGGTTGCAACTGCAATATTTCATTGATGGAGTCTGCTATAATGGTAAAAAGGATTTGTTGGTCGAGGGACATTACAGCTCTGAGATTAGGGTTATAATTGGCATGGCACTGGTGAACAATGTCTAGGAAAATGTGTACAAAAGGGAATTGGTATTTTGGGAGATTTGATTCCCATAGACCAATATTGTCAACATTATTGAGGTAAAGGTTTTGGTATTTACAATGCAATCTCAAGGGGGAGTCATCAAATATGAGGTCTTTTATTTGAAAATTTTTATCTGCTAAGGGCAGATAATCCAAATCTCTATGAGGAGTAGTGATAGGAGGTACATTGAGGGCTACGGGGATTTCCATTTCTGGTTCTTGTGGATTCAGAGATGGAAATGGGGTTTTTGAGTAAAGTTGGTGAAAATAGAGAGTCCCGGGAATCTTTAATTTTAAGTTCCGCAACTGAATTACACTGAATTTTGGGGTTTTCAACGTAATCACAGAGGAAATTAAGTATTTACAGGGTTTCTGGAAGGAAACTGGTAAATACCTGTTTATCGAGTGATTAGCAATGGAGTACTAGTTCACTGGGTGCAAATGGTGGACTGGAACAACATCAGACTGCAATTTTCAGGGTAGTTGATGGTTGGAGTTCGATCTGGTCGAATTCATGTTCTAGTTACATGCATGAGTTTTTAGAATAAGGACAAAAAATAGATTAACTTTGTTTTTTATGCAAAGTCAAAGTTTTTGGTGGGTTTCATGATACGGACAGGTGGCATCAGTGGGGAGGCGACTTGATATTTTGTTGTTAGTGGGAGGCAGTAAGCGGGTTTCATTGCACTGCTTTTGGAGGGTAAGTGGTATTTGGGTGGAACAGTGCGATTCCATACATATTTCGACACGTAGCATCGACACTGTTCATGAAACCGCTCACATCACGTGCTAAAGGTTAACCAAAAGGCCCACGCGATATGAGCGAAGGCCGTCAAATCTGAAGGATCCGATCGGATGGTGGTCGGGGTAATGACGTGACAGATGGATAATAGGGGCGAGCCCGATATTAATTAAAGGAGTTAATCATATCGGGGGTGAATTTATTGGTTGGGAGAGTTATTAATTAGTCCAGATGACTAAATTAATCCTCATTAAATGGTGGCGGGGTCGGGTTCTTAATCAACTACAGATTAGTTAATTAATCCCATTTATTATTTGTTTTACGGTTACACTTAACCATCGGGGTGGGATATGTAATAATTTGGGGTTTTGCATAATATAATAATACAGGCATGGGTAATTTTCTTTTATTTGGGAATTATATAATAAAACATTAATGGTTAATATGTCCAAATGAGTGGGAAAGCGCTAAGCCCAATGTTTTCCAAAGCTTTTCATCATACACATTTAAAACTTAGGCTAAGTGAATGAGAGGGTTTTTATATAGAGAATGTGTTAATTACCCTGAGTAAAATAGGATTTTACCTAGGAAAATCTTTCTCAAGGGAATGAATGAGTTTTTGGAGGGATAATGTTGATGAAGGGATTGAGTACTTTAGGCATTTCCAATTATTGGGTCGAGGTTCCGGTCCCTCCAAAAGTCAGAGAAATGCTGTGAGCCTCTCTAACTATGGCAATTACCTTTAGCACTTAGGGAATTAGTGAAAATTTTAGGGGAAATGAATGGGGAGGTTAATTATTGTGACTTTGAATGTTGATGTGCCTTCCATGTGATACATGCCTTTGCCTAGTGATGGAAGTAAAAGATTTAAGCATTTAAACTTAGCATTCACCACACATTTATTCTGCAACCATCATCTACTTACCCTACCTACTTTACCCTAGCATTTTCACTTATTTATTAGGGTGCACTTAGACTGGCAAACCCTTTTCAAACTTTCTTTTCTTTTACATAGTGATGCATATCTAAGTCTATACTTATTACAACCAGGGGCTCAGATTAAACTGTTTGGTCATATCTTTATTCTCTATATCTAAAACATGAAATTGAAAACATGGAATGACCAAGTTTAAACTGTTTGGTTACCATGGATTGTGGCATAGGTGACAAGTTGCACACAATCTTTGTTATACATAAAAGTAAATGGTAGTGGCATTTAAACTTGCACACTTTCATGGTCTTTATTTTTGTCGGGATTCATTTTCTTTCATTTTTGACCTCTTCTTTATTCTTTTTACCCTTTTATTCTTTTTCTAGGGTATACCCTCTTTACATTTTTTATTTTTTTCAAATTTGGAAAACCTTTGCAACAAGTAAATGTATAAACATATTTCAAAGCTAAACCAAGTCAATCATGATATATGACACATATTGGTATAGGGGCATAGTAGGCTCTTGTGATGTGGGTCTGATAAAAAGTAGCTAAGCGAACTTTCACCTATAGATCTCACCAATAGGCTTGGTAGGTGTTCATCCATATGAGGAAACATTCAAACAAAACACAGGAAGAAACTTCAAACAAAACATAGGAAGAAACATTTTAACAACAACACATCAGGTCATGCAATAGTCTTGACAGATATAGTAGACATGTTAGACATATGTCCATGCATCAACACATCATCTTCAAAGATATGGTAGACATGTTAGATATGTGGTCCGTGTTTACAAAAGGAGCATACTTTCACTTTCCGAGCCATAGTTACCAAACTTAAAATGTTTGGGAATTAATGCTAAGTGAAAGCTAGCATCAGTCAAATTGTCTTCATTAATTATATTTATCCTAACTTTTCCAAATAAGATCATGATTTTACTAATTTGTTAAAAGGAAGAAAATGATTTTGATGACTTTTTAAAAGGAAAAGGGAGTTCATTAATATAAAACAAACTTTGGTTAAAATGGAAAAGGGCTTCATCGGTTTTATGGTGAACTAATTCATCTGTTTTGAAAAAATGATTAATATAGTCCCTATCTCCGAAGGGACAAGGACTAATAACATATTAAAAAAGAGAAATAAAGAAAGGAGAACGAATAGATTTTGACCTTGATTGAAAGGGGATTGAAAAAGACTTTGTTAGATCGAAATGCTTTTGAAAAAATTCATAAAATTAATCCCATAATTTCAAGACATATCTAGAGTAAAAAAGGATCCTATTGAAATCAAAATGGAGCCAAGTGACTTCAAAATGACTTTATATTAGAAATGCACTAGAACCCTCTATAATTTCTTGTTTTTAAAGGTCTTATTTTTAGTTCTTGTATTTATCCTTATTTTAAAGTGATATTTTCAATAACACTTTTCCTTTTCCAAAGGGGAAAGATATTGCATTAGCATTTATAATGTTTTTAATATGGTGTTTCCTAATTATTATACATTTTAAAATTTTTGGTCGAAATTCAGTGAAACATTTTTTCGTGAGATCTTGTATTTTTGTTGTTTAAAATTTATTTTTAAATGCATAAATGGATTCAGGGTCTTCAAAAAACCTTTAGAGTACTAAGATTATGTAGAGAACACAAAACAAACTAGTGATTCCAACAAATTACTATCTTGGAAAATTTCATAAAAAAATATCTTCGGAAAACCTCCAAAACATATAACAATTAAACTATGTATATGTGTATGTGTGTGTGTTATAAGAATTATTTCAATTTTTTAAATGCACTTACTTAAAAAACTTAAAATTGATATTATTTATTTTATAAAAAAAATAATTAACATTAAATTATATATAGTGGGGTAAACACCCATGGGGGATTCGAACCGGTGACTTTTTTCGCATGGAGTACCTCAATAAAACACCCTTTCACCATCAATTCAAAGACACATGGACAATATATTATATATTTAAATAAAGCTAAAATGTTATTTTTAAATGTTTTTATAGGTCATTTTAAAGAAAGTTTCTTCACAAAAATAAAAATAATAATAATAAAAGAAATTGTGGGTTAAATTGTTTTTCCTTCAAAACTGGAGATTTTAGGATAAAATTGTAAAGTCTAAGTCAGTTTCTTACTGGGGAGACTAGAGCAAATCCAAAATTAACTCTTCATAGATAGGTAAGAGGTAACTGAGTGTTAGGAGAAACAAAGTTTACCATACAAAAATGGATAGGTTGGCCTAATCCACTGTGTAAATAAATAGTAGGAACAAATGACCAATATATCATAGTCATTTGTTCCTAGACAAAAGGATTAGAGTCCATGGTAGCGACTTGGATGGGATCTTTATTGTTCTATGTGGTGCCTCTTGCCAAGGAGGGATGTTGAGATGTTGTTCAATGTGCTCCATATATCGATTTAAGTACTTCATGTGATGATGCAGATGCTCAAAGGAATGGAGGATATTTGCATGATTCTCATGCCAGTCCAATAGGGTGCAACCTAGGAGGAAATTCATGTGCTAGTAGAGATCAAATATGTGCATATATTGATTAAATTGGTTGTAGGTGTGCTTAGTGTCTGGTATCCAATTTTCCATCTTAACAAGAACCTCTACATCTGAGAAGTGAAATCAATGAGAGGAGGCTTTTCCCTCATCACATGTTAGATCCTCCTGAATAGGGCTCAGTGTGAGGTCATGGAAGAGGGAGGTGGATTCCTCTAGATGATAATGCATACGTGTACTACCATTGTGGGCTTGCTCTTGATAGTAAGCGATGCCCCTATGAACCTAAGTGCATTTATGAGGCATGGGGAGGTGTCAAAGGATATAAAAGATATGAACAATAGGTGAGAAAAAGAAGGAATGTCATGCCGAGGGGAACACCACATTGTGAGTGCATAGGGAGGAGGGTCAACATGGCAAGAGTGATAGCTAATGCTTGCCACTAGCTATGTCACTGAGAAAGGAAATGAAAGATTGTAAGAGAGTGCTAACAAAGGAAAAGTGAGTTGAATCCAAGGAAAATGTCTGCATTGAAGGACTGAGAGTGAAGGAGAAAGTGGTGTGAAGGAATGGATAGGAGGTATAAGAAGGAGAAGTGAAACAGGGATGAAGAGGTTTTGGAGGATGAGTGATCAGGTGCTCAATATTTAGCTCAAAAATAAAGTTATTATAATGCCTCAAAACTCGAACGACCGCATCCATTTTAGAAAAATGATCCTAACGCAACTCATTTCGTCGAAAACCGAATTCGTATGAGAAAGTTATTGTGTTTTGATCGCTTTGGTCAACAACGAATCAAGTATGGACAAGTGGCATCATTTGGTTGGATTGTACAGTGGTGTGTTGGCGCATTTCTATTGGTTTTATTTTGGACCATTGTAAGAATGCCACATGGCAATCCCGGAGGCTGCCACATGGGACCTCCCAAAGGTTGGGTTGGAGGTATATACATTGGAGCAAAATTTTAGTTGGAGGTCGGGTCAAACCCGCGACCTCCGACCTACTGTCCCCACGCCGTAACCGCCTACTCTACCGTGTGGTTCTTACCATGTTACAAATCTGTTTATATTTGAATTTTAATGGATTATGGGTTGACGGTTAGGGGAGGGCCAGCCCACAGGCCAACCCTCCCCCTATGTGAACGCAATGTTTAAACCGCAACAGTCATGTTAACCAGGAGGCTATCCAATCCAGCACTGCAAACAGTTACCATGTGAATGTTATCACTGCAACCTCAAATAGTCAGTTAACTCCGACGGCTCCGCTCCAACATTTAATGCGACATTAACGCTACATGTGACAACCCATCAAAACTGCTAGATATAACAGTTGCGGTTAACCCTAACCACGGATTTAAATTAAATAATCTAAGATTAAAGCCCTTAAGCACAATTTAACTCTGAGTTTAATCTAGCAGTAATTTTGGCGGTGCCCCCAAATTCGGGCCTACTTCTAGATTTAGCAGGGCTAACTGGAGATATTCCAGAATTAGAGGAGAAAATGTAGGAAAAGGTTGACTGAGCCATAAAGAAGTCAATTTTCGAACAAATTGAGCTCAGAAAGAGGTGTTCTTGGCTAATTTGGAAATTCTGAACACATTGGTGTAGGTATCAAGAGCCATAGAGCTTTGTAAAACATCGTTTTTCCACATTGAGCTAATATAGAGGCCCAAACCATGGAAGCTAGACCAAGGAGATGTAGCCCAGGAGGGGTGAACTCCTTCATCAAAACACTATGTTAAAGGGTCTCTTTGATGGTTTGTTGTACTTTAAATGTCTATCGTTTAGTATTTGTTTTTGAAGCTATTTTTCTCATGAATGCCACTTTAAACTTAAGGAAATTTACCTGATTGCATACACAAACAGTTAATGCAACCTCATAACAAGAAGCAATAAGCAAGCATATGTTTAGAAATCTGTAATTGTTATTAGCACAGAAAAACTAATCATACAAAAACAGATCAATGAGAAAGAGGTTGGGTCTCTAAAGATGGAGAAAAACCCAGAAGGAGACTAGCGGGACTAGGCCGGGAGACTGTGGCTAGGAGTGAGGTTGAAACTTCTAAAAATTGAAAAGACCCCAGCACAAGGATATATAGAAAGTTAACACTACAAGCAAAATACCCTCTAACGAAGGTTTTTGCGAAAGCCCATATTAAAATAGCCCAGCAATCTATTTATACTAGAGGTGACTAGCGGAATTGGGTGGACAAATGTTTTAGTGGAGTATTTAATAGTGTGTCTATAATACACTAACACATCAGTGTGTTACTATAACTATACACACCAATGATTAATAACATATGATGCATTCTGGCAGAGTTATTTTTTATAGAAATAAAAAAATAATGGTGCACTAAGTACGTAATGGACATTGGTGCGTATACTACTTCATAACACCGAAAAAAGATTAAATTTTAAAAAATGTCAATCATAAAATTCATTTTTCCCTGTATGGTGTTGTATTCTCGCGATGACCTGATGCTAAACCTGTATACAAATGCCTGGGTGCATAAAAAATATGGTGCACCATTGTGGGTTTTCTAATATAAAAGTAGCTATGCATGACTTATATTATACGCACCGGTGTTGTTAACTAAACTGAAGTCCCCAGTGGTTAATAGAAATGGTGCAGTGTTGCAGGATTATTTTTTATTCAAATAAAAACAATGGTGCGCTATGTATATGAGACACACTGGTGCGTATATTATTCGGTAGCACTAGACAAGGGTTAAATTTAAAAAACAAATCTCGGTCATAAAATTTATTTTCACCATTTCGGTGTTATACTCACATAAAGCACCGGTACTTTCCCTTTTTACGAAAGCCCCAATGAGTAACAGTATGGTGTACCATGGCAAGGTTTTTAATTTAAAAATATTGGTGCACTACTCATATAATAAGCATCGGTTCCATTAATAGAAACGTACTTCCAAATGCTTAATAGACAATGGTGCTTCGTTCAAGGGTTATATTTAAAAAAATAAAAATAACAGTGTGCAAAGTAACTCTAGATCACCTGTGTCTATACTATTGATAGCATCAGACTGCTATGATTTTTTAATTTAAAAACCTTACTGCAGGGCACCATGTTATTTGCGCACCGGGACATTTGAAAATAAGAATATCACCGGTGCTTCGTAGGAGTAAAGCACCGAAATGGTGAAATAGAATTTTATGATCGACATTTTTTTAGTTTTAACCTTTGTCCAGTGCTATTGAGTAGTGTACGCACTAGTGCTATAGTTCTACCTAGTGCACCATTATTTTTAAATTAAAAACCATGTAATTGTGCACCATGTTGTATATGCACTGGGGCGTTTGGAAAATGTCATAGTGTCGGGGCTTTGTGGGTGTATAGCACCGGAATGGTGAAAATAAATTTACAACCGACATTTTTTTAATTTTAACACGCTTCTGCTTTGTTTTGATTATTATGGGCCTCCTTGGAAGACCATATAAGCTAGGATCATAATGAAATGGTCTTTTAAGATTTAGAATATTAATGGGTAGTAAGTGGCTCCTTCTTCCATGGTTAGGAATTCATGGAAGGTGACACCACATTTATAGTAGTAAAACATCTACAACGTGGAAATTAAACATTTATTATTTTAACAATGTGATATGAGACACTTTTATATGGTGGAGGATGGGGGCTATAATTTCTAGAAATATACTCAATATAGCTATTATTTAAACATAACATTACTTGAAGGTCCACTTTGGTCACCTTTACCACTATGACCAAAATAATTTTAATTAACACATTCCAACAAACCTTGTAAATATTTGCATGAGAAATTTGATACAAAACAACTTAGTTAAACAACCATTACAGGAACACATTGCCCTCCACCACCCCTACATCAATTGGATTAGGAAAACCATCCCTATCGCATGAAATCCTTGAAATCAAACATGTAACATTGTTTATATAAAATTTGTATCTTAAGCTTTATTTATGGTTTATTAGCTTAAATAAAAGTTTAATAGAAATTAAATCTTTAATATTCCTCATTAAAAAAGCTTAGGCTAACATACTAGTCTTATTGTATTTAAGTAATCCTTGAAATTAGTTCTATATTTCTATCGATAAACAAAAAAAATCATTT
>APFE030362261.1:0-33287 GCA_000404065.3 Pinus taeda | reverse complement strand
GGACAGACAGTAGAGGTGGGAGACTTAAAGTTTGCGGTGACCGAGGCCACAATAGCAGCAGCTACAGGCCTGCCTCAAGACGGAGAAAGATGGTTCAAAAATAGGAGCATAGATGACCAAATCTGGAGAACGATGCTGCGAAATCAAGGTATGGATACCACAGTATTCACCCGACGTATCCCTGTGCATGTATTGAAAGAAGAATGGTCTGGTTTATTGTTGGTTATACAGAAATTTATTACATGTCAGGGCCGTTTTGACTCTATGTACATGTACCATGTGAGGTTAATGATGAATTTTATAGATGGACATGTTCTTAATTTACCACATTTTCTGCTAGCAAGTTTAAAGAAGATGAGTGTTACGGTTCAAAAGCATGTAGGAAACATTGAGCCACATCTCTATCATCATGGGCTTATAAGAATTCTGATTGAGGAGCAGTTAAAGAAATCTAAGGATACTTGGGAACAATTTCTAACAAGAAACTACTTCCAAGAGCCAGCCGAGGCCTCTGGAAGTAGTCCATCAAAAATCCCAAGGAAAAGTAGGAGGAGGGATAAAAATGTTACAGCCCAAGACTCCCCTCTTAAAGAAATTGAAGAGACTACCCAAAAAGAGGAAGAAAACCAGCCCAAAAATAAGAAACAAAAGAAAGAGAAGGGCAAAATAACCACTCAAGATGTCTCTCCATCACACCTAAAAAATCCTTGGAAGAGGACTACCAGCCTCTGTCAGAAAGGCTAGTGGATCTCAAAGCTGCTGCCTTGGCCAAGAAACAACAGAAAGGGAAACAGAGTGCAGAAAAGACAGTTGTGAGTTCATCCTTGAGAAGGAGTTCTCGGTTAAAAGGAAAATGGAAGAAAACAAAGGGAGATCAGTCCCACATTATTGACTTAAGTGAAGAAACACTTGAGAAATCTCCAGAACAACCAAGCCTTGACATAAGCCCTCCACGAGAGGAAAGTCCTTTTCGGCAAGAAGGAGTAGGCAGTCCTCCTCCACAAGATTTTGAGTTCAAACATAGAAAATCACCTGATGTGGATCCTAATCAGCAAGAGGTATACAATTACCTGGAATCCCTAGAGCAATCAGCTGCAGGACCTAGCACTTCTTTACCACTTGATGCACAGGTTCAGTCTCTAAAACAAGAAGTGCTTGAACTGGAAGTCCTAAATAGACACATAATACAAGAAAATGAAACACTCAAAGAGCAGGGTAAAGTGGACAAAATGGTCCATGATAATACCATGCTCCATTTAGGACTATGGTAGAAGAAGAATAGAAAACTGAAAAGGAGATGCAAAAAGCTAAGCAGGGCTCTAATTAATCTCAAGTTTAAATGTCTGGTTAGAAAACCAAGGATGATGATGACGATGGCATCAAGGAAAAAGAAAAGAGGACTAGATGTCCTTGCAAAGGCCTCGAAGCATGTAGATTAAAAGGGAAATCACTCAGTTTTGGTTGCATGAGGACATGCAACACCTTCACAGTGGGGGTATGTTGAGCCTCAACCTTGCACCTTCCTACACACCCTCTTAACCCTCATTCTCCACTCACTTCACTCATCCAGTGGTTAAATCATTGCACTATAGTCTAAAAAGGACTGTTTATATGGTTTTCTAACTATACTGATGTCTGTTGTTTGGTTTAGTTTTTTGTTCATGCAGCTGCGAAAACTTGTCAGTTTCCATAGCACAGGTTTCCGCAGCTAGCAAAGGATTCCGCAACTATTTTGTTAAAATCTGTGCTCCAGGTGTCTTCTGAAGGAACGGGCTACATGGGCAAGCTCCAGATGGCATATACATGGATCGTTTCCCTTCGAACCGGTCAAATCATCCATTAGAGGCCACGGTCAACCAAAGTCAAAGACGTGGCCAACCAAAGAGTTCAGCGGTGGCACGTCACTGTTTTGGGCACGTGAATGATACGTGGCCTAGTTACCAGCTCACGGAGGCTCCAGCGCACCTGAGGATCGTCTTGAACAATGAATCTAACAGCCAACCACTCCGAAGATTTAAGAAGCATAACGACAGTTACACTAGATCTCGGCTGAAGAGATCTACGTGTCTATGGCACGCGGTTAATAGCATAGTAGTTGATTAGTTAACTGTAGAATTTTTACATTATAAATAACGCGTTGACAAATGCTGTAAAGAGACTTGGGATGCATAGAAATTCCGAACTGTTTATGTAATTTCCGCACGCTGCTGGTTATCTTATCACCCCACTGTTTTATATGTTGTTGATTTAAATATACGAGAAGACCTTTATGAAGATAGCCGTGTGATTATTTGATTGGCTGAAGTGGCAGAGGGCCCCTGCATGCTGAAGCCCTGTAAAGTATTTGTTTAGTTCCATTATGCTTTTGTTTTATCATTAGTTTGTACCTAATATGCTTTATGTTTCTGCTGTTCATATCTTTACTCTTGTTTTCTTAGAGTTGTAAACTGATCAATGCTTTTTGCAGGTTCTCTTAGGCAGCCCGGGCAATCTTTCATTTTTTTAATAAATTTTGGCATATGTGATCATCTTGTCCTTCTTGCTAACCTTTATTTTCTGCAGTTTACATTCAACATTGTCCTTTTCAAGTTGTTGTTTGTTTATTTCTTTTTCTGCTAGTTAGATATCATACTGCTTAACAATTTATGATTTCTTTCTGTGGCCAAATGACTATATTAGCAAGAGATCAGAAGATTACTAACTGTAGTGTGATTTAGTTGTCATATTATTTACTCATAGTTGCTTTCCATAAAGTAGATTGAGCTGAATGGTAAAGAACTAGAAGAGTCTAAGTAGTGTGATTAATTTCTTTTTACATTTAGTTATCATACTGCTTGTTATGTTCATGATTACTTCCCCAAGGTAGATTGAGCTGAGGGGTAAAGGATTTGAAGAATTCAAGTAGTGTGATTAGTTTCCTTATGCAATTTACTTTCTTAAACAGTTAAATTTCATATTGCTTAAACTTGTTTATGATAACTTCCCATCAGGTAGATTGAGCCGAAGGGAAAAGGATCTAAAATGTTCAAGTAGTGTGAATTAGCTGCTTTACTTTAAGTTTGAGTTGTTTTTCAAGTTTTTGCTTTCTTTTCATTTTCAGCAGCAAGGATACTGGGCCATTGCCATTAGTTCGCTTTTTGATGCATTTTGTTTTCTCTTAAGAATTGATTTCATTTCTGTTACTGTAAAGCTTTTTTTTGAGCATTTTTCAAGTTTAGAAATCATCACCATTTACACTCCACACACTTCACACTTCACTTTCATCACCACACATTAAGAAAAGAATAAAATCCAAAAACAAACTAAAAATCTTAAAACGACAAAAGCCTAAGGAAATGGTTATCTAAGTACATATAGTACACCTCACTTCGTCAGTTTACGAACCCCGGGTTGACAATATAAATAGCAATTTAGATCACACTAAATTGACCAAACACTTATATCAAGGTCATACTAAATTTCATGTTTTCTCCAGCTAGAAAAGTGAACCTTTGACTGAGTAATGTGAAATATACTATGCATATGGACACCTCCTCCACCTCTGTCCTATCTTATATAAATATTCAAGTGTCCCAAATAATGTCTTCTAGGAATTTTATGGGTCACCAACCCATCACATGGATTAATGTAGAGCTTTGGATGCTCTAGCTGATGAGTTGGATCATTCTTCCTTTAGAATAAATGAAACTCATCAAGGGAAAGGAGGTGGAGGGACAAGGAGGGGAAGGATTGGAGGAAGAGGTCCAACACATTGCTATAATTATGACCAAGAGGGACACATCACCCGAAACTCTACATTACCTAGAAGGCCTTGGAGTTCACAATGCATGGCAAACACACATGCAACAGAGGATTGTCCCGAATTGATCATTATGTGGGAGGAGAAGAACTGAAAGAGAGACGTAAACTTGATCAATGTAGAGCCTCAAGAACCTGAACTAGTCCCTATGTCTAATGTAAATATAGTCACTCGAGGAGGAAAGAAAATGGGAGAAGACTTGGGTGTCCCTGAGAAACTAGTGGTGATCAAACCTGTATCACCTAAGAGGTCTTATGACTCTATGCAACAGAAATAATATTATAGGGGTTCAACATAAATTTTCAAGTAGCTGGCACTAGTTATTAACCCTCAATCAGAATTACCAAAGAAATCAATTTTGGGTTGATCGAGGCCCTCACACGACATGCCCCAACCTATGCTAGAATGGTTTACGATATTCTTACAAAGTATGGGCACTGAACATATGTCGGGCTAGTTGCAGAAGAAACTCAAGGCTACTGTTAAGGATGGAGAGCTCTTAGAGGGACTTATCTTTGAAAATTTGCTAGAAAGGCACTCCAGATGAGTTTGGCAAAATAAGAGGAGGACTAGAAGGGAATTTCAGATTGATGCTCAGATTGCAGGGTTTTAGATGAAAGACCATTAGGGGAATTTTGAGGTCTAAGATGGGCATCCTAAGGAAATTAAAAAATAGTGGAAATAATAAAATAAGATTAGATTACATCATCAAATTTTAGAGGGAAAAAATAAAAAACTATTTTAAACTCGTATCTTTAACTTATCTCCCTATGGGTTTACTCAAATTTTGATCGGCAACACTCATTGGATGCCAAACTTGTTTTCTCATCCAAGGAGTACCAACGTTTCATACTTTTAATGGATCCTGCAACATGAAAAATGAGAAATACATGAAAAACGTGATTGCAATTACGTTCTTTCATGTATTTCTCATTTTTTGTGTCACATAGTCCATCGAAAATATGCAACATGGGTACTCCTTGGATGAGGAATTAAAATTTTCATCGAACAAGTGCTTCCACTCAAAATTTGAGTAAAAATTTAGGATAATAAGTTGAAAATACAAGTTGAAAAAGTAGTTTTATTATAAAGTAGTTTTGGTTCTTATCAAGTTTATTTTGGTTGTACATTTTTCTTAGGAGGCTCATTTTAGACCTCAAACTTCCCCTAATTTCTATGCTATAATTGGGCTCTAATGTTAACATCCTACCAAGGAAGACTTGGGAAGCCTTTGGGAAACCAAAACTAGCATTTCCCCAATTTAGTTGCAAATGGATAATCAATATTATGTTCTTCCTCTTGGATGTCTAGAAGATGTTGAGGTGGATATCGTAGGGGTGAAGACATATGCAAATTTTGAAGTGATATAAATTTTGGGAGGCAAACACCCCTATTATGCACTATTGGGAATAGATTGGGCCTTTAAGAACTATGTTGTAATTGACTTGAGAAGGGAAACAACGAATTTTGAAGTGAACGAGGTCAGTGTGATTTAATGTAACAAACCTGGTTAAAACTTCATGTAAAAATATATAAGACCACAGTCATGGGACAAATATTCCAAGCTGAATGGTGGGAATAAACATCCTAGTGGTTCGTCATTTGGTTTATTATGGCTAAGGAATTTGGAAAAGGCAATGGAAAAGGCTTTGGAAAGATGTGAGGCATTTATTGGCATATTACTTATGAAAATAAAGGAAATTAGGAGAAAGGGAGGTGAAAGGTCATAGGTTGCATGTGAGGAGGAAAATGAAGAAAATAATGGAAAATGGAGAAAATAGAGGCATCATTAATAAAAATGCTTATGAGGATCAGTTGGAAATATTTTCTTGACAGGTTTTGGTGGAGCTCTCTTCTATTCTCTCTCTCATACTCTTGGACACTTAGAGTTTTCTTGGAGAACTATTGGAGAGTGTGGCATACTTGGATGCTTGGAGTAAGAAGAAAAAGGAAGAGCAGGAAAGTGCAAGAGGACATCAAGATCACCAACTACAACGAGTTTCTCTTGCAGGTATCAAGTTGCATATATGTTTTCCTAACTGGTTTTGGCATGCATGGCATATGCATGTGGTTTATTGGTCATGATCTGTCATTGGCATGGAGGGTTTCCTAGACTGATAGTGGATTTTCTTAGCCTTTCCATTTACTAGATAGCCATGGCATTGAGGGTTCATTTCCTTGTTTTTCTGGTTGGTTCTCATGTTTCCTTTAGCTTGGGTTGAGTTACTAGTTCCTGGAAGCCTTGGTTGGACAAACGCTCTGGAAGCCCTGTAAAAACTTCGATTGAGTTTCTAGTCCTGGAAGCATTGGTTGGAAAAACACTCTTGAAGCCCTTGGTGGGTTGCGTTACTCGTCTTGGAAGCTCTAGTTGGACAAATGCTCTGGAAGCCCAATGACAACTATGGTTTGAGTTACTAGTCCTAGAAGCCTTGGTTGGAACAAACTATCTAGAGCCCTGGAAGGCTTGGGTAGAGACCAATATAATGATGGTTTTGTGATGTCCAACTATGAGGTGGAATATCTGTTTGATGGGTTGAGGTGTTTTGGCCTCTGGAAGTCCAAGATGGTTTTTATTGATGTGTTTTATGAGATCCCAAATTCATGCTTGGAATATGGCATGGGGGTGACTGATCCGGATTTAAACAGGAACGCAGCAAATTATAGAGATAACCATAAACATGAAGATGTAGTGGAAATAATACTTCATTTAATTACTGTAAAATACTGAAATATGCTTACAAACAGAGTTGGTAATAAACCAGCTAGGGCGATGGTAACTTATCTCTGAGAAGAGATATGGCGGCTACATGCCTCTGAACTATATTACAATGAGGTTCAAAGGCTTATTTATTGTTGAGAAACAATTAAAAACCATTAACATTCCAAAACCTAACCCTAGAAGATGAAACGCCAAACTGTGGGCCCCGTTTGGGTAAATTGGTACATCAACTTCCCGGGGTTGTAACTTTGGCATATGATCTTCGTTTGATGCGCACAGTATCTCGTTAGAAAGATATATCCGAGAACTAAAACTTTGGGGAAGAGAAAAATTGGTCCATGGACCCATGTTTCTCCTAGTTTTCCCAAAAAAAAATCATTTAGGGCCTCAAAATAGCTCCGAAAGTTCAGGACCCGAAAAACTGCTAAAAATAGTAAATTGGGCTACAATTAAGGAAACTGAAAAGCTAAAAGAATTAATGGTGGGGGTCCAAGTGGATTTGGTGGGTGGCCACCAATATCCACCTGGATCACTGGCTGAAGAGATATTTGGCTCAACCATGTCTTTGGTAGGGTGGAACGTGGTAGTCCCATAGCGGGTTGGCCTTTACATCATTAATATGAGGCTATATCTCCTTGTTAATTCATGAGTATTTTAGTGCTTTATATGTGGATTATATGGTTGTAGTTTCCTTGATATGTTGTTATTATGTTGGTTATAAGCATGTATTATGATAATGATGATGGATGGATCTCTTAATGTTTGCATTTGTAAATAAATAAAAAATGTATCTATGACCTAATAGATGATAATGCAGTTAATGATATAAGGGAATGATGCTTCTTAGCGATTCTCAGATAAGTATGAGACCCTTATGCTCAAATACGTTATTTAAACATGTAGATTACATATTTGTGACATGTTTAGCAAACTTCCTGCCATGGCTAATAGGGGTCTAGTCAATGGCTTGTTGAAGTAATTTCATTTGTATAATATTATCATTGCTATATTTCTATTCTGAAGGTATCATTGAATTTTGGGAAGTGACCTGGGCAATGGGCCCAAAAATGTGGCTCAAATCCCAGGGATGTTGGCGCATTACTGGGAAGAAAAGTTCCTTGATGCTGGCATGTAATATTCCTAACCCAAAATATTCCTCAAACCCCAGCAAAAACTCCAACCAAATATGTGAAAATGATATAATAACCCAGAAGTGATAAAATAACAGTGGAAAAACATATAATAATGTAAACCGGAAATATAAGAAGATACACAAGAAATGCAACGAGAAATGCTAAGCCATTTTATTATATTGAGCATTAAATGAGTACAAGAGGTGATTAGATAGATGACACCTCAACTTGCACAAGGCAAGTGAAGAAATACTCTCAGAATGACAAGAATGGACTCTCTGCATGGATGTTGTTGTTGCTGCTAGAAAACAAATGATGATTTGGGGCTGCTCCCCTCCTCTCCACTCAACCCTTGTCAGCATACAGCTTTTGCTGGTTCTGCACTGTAGCCCTGTTATCCTTGAGAGCTCGGAGGATATCCTGACTCTCTTGGATCCAAATCTTGGCTCTAGGATCCCTACTATCACCAAACATCAAGTTGACAAAAGATAAAGGATGATACCCATATAAGGCATAGAATGGTGACATACCAATGGACATGTGATGCGAAGTATTGTAGCAGTACTCCTCCAGATGCAGCCACTTCAGCCATGCTCACTGCTGCCCACTGACATAGTTAAGCAAGTAGCCCTCCATCCACTTGTTAACTACCTCCGTCTGTCCGTGATAGCTAGTACTCGGTGTCAACTTTGTCCCCACCAATCGGAAAAGCTCCTGCCAAAACCCGCCCATGAAACGGTTGTCCCTGTCACTGACGATGGTCTTAGGAAGACCATGTAGCCTAAAGATCTCCCTGAAGAACAACTCAGCCACCTATGTTGCTGTATAGTGTGTGGATATGGGAAAGAAATGTGTGTACTTCGTCAGTCGATCAACGACAACAAAGATACAACCCTTGCCTTGTACCATGGGCAACCCTGTGATGAAATCCATTGAAATACTCTCCCATTTCCCCTCCGGAATGGGAAGAGGCTGCAATAATCCTATGGGATGGCTCATATCTCCCTTATTCCTCTGGCAATTTGACTCCCGGATGTGTTGGAGTACGTCCTCCTTGAGGCCCTTCCATGAGAACCTCTCCCTAATGGCCTTGTAGGTTTTGGTAAAACCTTGATGTCCTGCCAATGGGGAATCATGTGATGCGTAGAGTATCTTCTTCTTGAGCTGAGACCCCTCAGTCAAGAAGATCTAGTCCTTGTTGTAGATGATCTCATCGACCACCCTATACTTATCATCTACCACCTGCCTATCCAGAACCTCACATGCAAATCTGTCCTTGGAGTACTCTACTAAGGGTCGAGCCCTCTAATCTGTATCCAAGATCATAAGAGACAACGTGGCTGGTCTACGTGAAAGGGCATCTACTACCACGTTGTTTTTACCTTTGACATAATTTCAAAGTCATATGCTTGGATCTTATTGATCCACTTCTGCTACCTCTCCTGTAGCTACTTCTGCTCCAAAAAGAACTTGAGGCTGTTGTGATCAGTCCTCACCCTGAACCTGTTGCCTACCAAATACTGCCAGTACTTAGCCAATGCATGCATGATGGCCAGCATCTCTTTTTCATATATGGAATACAACCTCTTGTGTGGAAGGAGCTTCCAGATCTCAAATGCTATAGGGTGACCTCCCTACATCAATATTGCGCCAATCCCCTCTCCCAATGCATCACACTGCAAAACAAATGGCTGCGTGAAATATAGCAATGCAAGAAACTCCTAGATAGCCCGCTCAATCTCATGCTGATAAGCCTTGGGGTGCCTATAGGGTTGGTAATCACGGCCTGTATGCCCTGCTCAAGCTCGATGGTGTGCTCAAACCCCCGATCTGGTGGTTTTCCTCGTGGAATCTCCCCAAACACTATGGCATATCGATCAAGGATAGAGTGTATCTCTGGGTGTACCGTCTGCCTTGTAGTTCCTACCTCTGATGCACGCAGCTCCACTGCCCACTCTATGTCTCCCTTTCGGAAGACTACCTCCATCCGATGAGCCAAGATAGTTTGAGGTGGATATGTGTTGTCCCCATACTTCTCATGCCTCCCTGTCTTCTCATCATCTCACTCCATCTCTAGGGTCTTCCAATCTATCGTGGCCTTCCCTAGAGTGATAAGCCACTGAACAACCCGTATCATGTTGGTGTTTAGAATATCGACCACGAAAAAGTGGTCAGTTAATGTGTAGGTGCCCATTGTCAGTGAAAGCTTTGGAACATAACAAGCACACGTCATGGTCTGATCTCCTGGGACCAAGACTAAAAACCCATCGAAGCTCTCTATCTGTATACCTCTTCGCTCAACCATCTGGGCATCGATGAAGTTGTGGGTTGCCCCACTGTCAACCAAAATTGATACACGCTGGCCATGTACTATCCCTTGTACGCGTAGCATCAGATACTTGGGAACTCCCTGCAACGATGCAAGGGCCCCTCCGGTGGGTGCAAAAGATGCACCACCTGCTGCTCGTGATGGAGGTGGCAAAGGTCCCTGTATGGCATGGCTATCTCCTACCTCCACATCCTCCTCGTCATCCTCTTCTCCACGGCTCTCAAAGAAGACCTCAATAAAATGTGCTTTACCAACAACACATCTATATCCTGGTGCCCATGGCTCCTGACAAGTGAAGCACAACCGCTTCTTCTTCAGCTCCCTCCTGGCATCATCGTCAAGCTATACTCATCCTAGATTCCCCTTTGGAGGAGGAATCCTCACATCCTTCCCGTTAGAATGGAAAGTCTGTCTCTAGGAGTAAGGTGTCCAGGTCCTACATAAGACATCCTGTAAGTCCTGGGTCCGGCTGATAGCGTTCTGGAGTGTGGTTGGTTTAGTGGATCAGAATAAACCCCGAAGTGGCTCTGCTAACCCCTCAACATACATATAGACCCTCCGTGCCATGGATAGGTCTGGCACCATCACGGAGACCCTCAAGAAATCTGCAATGTAGGTCTCTAGGCTCCCTGTCTGTTTGAGCCTCATCAGCTCAATAAAATGCTACTCTAGATCCCTCCGATCAAATCACTCCAGTCTCCTGGTAAACTTAGCATATGTCATCACTGTGGAGTGCCCTAGTGTAACCATCCCATGAAACCACCAATCTTGGACCTCACCATCCAAATGCAATGTTGCCACCTTGATGGCCTATGTCTCTAACATCTGGTTAAGCTGGAAATAAATGTCTAGCTTCTCCACCCAAGACTTTGCTGAACTGTTTGATGAAACATCAAATGTAGGCAAGTGGAATCTACTCACTACATGGTGGGTGTCACCACCATGGTAATGCCGGTACCTTCTGTGATGGTCATGAGGTCTACTATCCCGCTGGAGCTGAACAAAATCTCTAAATGAGAGGGCTTCCCTGAACTCCTTCCCATAGGCTTGGTACTCTGCAAAATAATCGCCCATATGTCCGGGCTCTGCCTCTTGCTGGGCTACGGCCCTCGTGTTGGCTCCTAAGAAAGTGGGCATGGTAGAGCATGTAGGGGCATGTGAGGTCACCTGCTGCACAATATCACGCTGCTCTGGCAAATGGTGGGATGCACCCGATCCCTCACCAACCTGAGAAACCCATGGGATCTCATGCTATTTGGCCTCTACTGCTATGAATCTCTACCCCATCACCTCAATCTGCCTCGACAGATCCTGCACGGATTTAAGGAGCATATCAACAAATTTCTTCTCGTCATCATCTGCCATCGGCTCTGCATCCACTACTGGCTCTTTCTGTTCTGCATCTACCACAGGTTCCTCTTGTTCTGCGTCTGCCACAGGAACACAATCTCCTTCTCCGTAGGTATTCTCCAACCTATGCCCAGTGTCTCTGTATCTCTGACCTCTGTAACAGATATAGGGTTTTTCCCTTGGTGTCATAGATTGCTAGCTCCACAGGTTGAGCCAGATCTATGCTCTGATACCACTATAGTATTCCTAACCCAAAATATTCCTCAAACCCCAGTAAAAACTCAAACCAAATATGTGCAAATGATATAATAACCCAGAAGTGATAAAATAACAGTGGAACAACATATAATAATGTAAACCAGAAATATAAGCAGATACACAAGAAATGCAGTGAGAAATGCTAAGCCATTATATTATACTGAGCAATAAATGAGTACAAGAGGTGATTAGACAGATGGCACCTCGACTTGCACAAGGAAAGTGAAGAAATACTCTCAGAATGACAAGAATGGCTTCTTTGCATGGATGCTATTGTTGCTGCTAGAAAACAAATGATGATTTGGGGCTGCTCCCCTCCTCGGAAAAAGCTGAAACTTTGGATTCGGGGTCTACTCAAGAAATCCAGAAAAACCCAAAAAGCTTTCCTGGAATGGCCTCACACTGATATGCATCCCAACTGTTGGAAAACTGTCGTGCTACTACTAATGCTGGAAATCGAATGAGGATTTGGGGTTTCTCCTCTCCTCAGAAAAGGCTAAAACTCTGGAATCGGACTCTACTCAAAAAACCCAGAAAAACCCAAGAATATTTTATGAAATGGCCGACCCCCGAAAATCACCCCCTTGGGGTTCTACACAGTTCCTCAAAGAGGCTGATGAAACTGCTGCTAAAATGCTGATGAAACTATTGCTGGAATGCCAATGGAAATACCTTGCCCGAGCAAGCACTCGACGTCCCCCAGGGCTAAGGGTGAGATCTCCGAACGGAGACACTCAATGCACTAAACAATGCTGCAGAATAGCTAAACAACCAGCGTGCTTTCAGTCGAAATGACTACCACAAATGCTCATAACCAGAATGATCCCAGATGAGGGGGTTCTTCTCTATTTATAGCCTCTGCCTCTCATAATCCCTAGGTTCACTTTCTCCTGCGTGATCCCCTTCTTGCCATGTGTTCCTTCCCTCCTACGCAGTGCCTCCATGTGTCTGTGTGGACCCCATTTCTGCGTCCCCCTTTGGCCCCCTTGGTTCCCCCTCAAGTCACAATATTGTGTTACCTAGGAAGTGACTTTTTATTCTAAAGTGAGTTATGTTCCCCCCTTCCTCACTTTTTATTTACAAATAACTATAGAAGACAAAAATCGAACAAAATCGAATATTCCAATTAGCCATAGCTAATTAGGAATATTACATGGCATGCCATGCTGTGGGAGCGTCCAAATTCCTCTAGATGAATGCATGCCAATATCATGGGAGAGTTCGGGGGTTAATTGGTCTAAAAACTCAGTGGGGATTAGGGGCTAGTTAGTTGAGAAGTTGGGATGGTTCCTAAGAGTCTTGTTGCTAATGTGGAAGGTTTGTATGTTTCCATTGATTCCACTTCCTTAAGGTGAATTAGGAGGTCGAATCATATCATAGTAACTTCTCATCAGATGTTTACCCTTGTTGGCTAGTTACTTGGGTAGATGTAGGAGGAGGGTGTTACAGGGTGGTATCAGAGCATGGTTCACCCCTCATATTGGATGGGTTGTGTGTTAGTCATGATTTCATGTTAGTTGCATAAGTGTTCCTTATGTTTGTAGTCCATGTGCTTATTTCATTTGCATGGTGTTGATCATGGTTGTAGTGATGTCACCATGTGAAGGTTGATGATGTTGTCATTGGGATGCTTTAGTCATGAATGCATATCAATTGTATATGCATTTGTTATGCATGTTAGTGTCCATATTTTATTATGCATGCATCGTCACAGTTACAGTTATCCATGTATAGTAGATAAAACATGCATTGTGAGGTCAATGTATGCATTTTAGGTCATCATGATGTTGTTGGTTGTTATGAGGCTAATGTGTTGGTTGAGATAGAGTAGGATATGCAGATCATCAAAATGAGGTTGCAACATTAGACCTCGGGGTAAGAGCATATCATCATACAAGTATTGTATGTTTGGAATGCAGATATGTAGGTTAACGATTATTATATTCATTATGGTTATATGTATGCCATTCATTCTATTGATGTTATGGTTACATACATGATATATGATAGTTGATTAGTGTAGTCATATGCACATGTGTTGGATAATCATGAATAATAGTAGCCTATGGTTGTATGCATTGCTATTGTTGTTTTAGGTTAGATAACTTGATGATTATGTTATATGTTGTTGATGAGTATGTTATAGGTTAACTTCTTGTTGTTATATGATAATTAGCTTGATGATTAGGTTATATGCTATTGATGAGCATGATATACAACTTGTTGTTGTTATATGCTAGTAACTTGATGATTAGGGTTATTAAATTAAGATATTGATGTTATATTTATCATACTAAGTTGGATTGGTATATGAAAATGGTTAGGGTTATGAAATTTAGGTATGAGTTAATATGTTGTGATATTATGTCATACTAATCTAGACTGACTGTGCAGATGTGATTGTTATGTATGAATGATAATTGTTTATGAGTTTATGATGTGAACATGTTAGCTAGTGACTATTATGGATATCGTGACCTTATTTATGTTTGAGTTGATATGTTGTGAAGTTATATCGTGCTAATCTAAATTTATTGTGCAGGCAAGATAGCCTCCCCTAAGATACATTAAGGTATGAGTTTTCTTATGTCGTCTATTTGGTGTTTGAATGCTTGACTATGTCATTTATTTGCATTTGAGTGTTTGGTGTCTATTATGTCGTCTATTTGTTGTCTAAATGTTTGATTTCTTGAATGATATGAGTATGTGTCTATAAGATTTATTTTTGAAATAATATTGTTTTAAGATGGTTGTACTAATAAATATGTGTTGAGACAACTGATATGTACTTGAGTGTAAATAGGTGATAGTTGTAGCATTATGTATTATGTATAATAACTATGCATTGACTATGGATTATGACATGATTGTTAGTCTTGGTAAATGTTGATTTCAAATTGATAGATATGATTGTCTTGATATTTAGAACATGTCGTTGACATGTGTAAACAATTTCAGGAAACATGCTTGGTATTAGCATGACAAGGTAACTTGATGTATTTATATAACTAACATTTGGGTGATGTGACAGTACATAGTAAGCCTCGATCGCAACAAGGTAAAAAGGTAAAAGAAAGGAATTGGGAAATAATTCCTTTGGCTATTTTTGTAAACCATAATTCCAAAAGAATGAGTGCTTTGCATACCAAAGGTATCCTTAACCTTGATTTCATCTGGCATTATGTGGGTATTGATGAGCCCCAAAATTGGTAACTTGTTGGGCTCATTTGGCCTAATTATCCTTGTTCAGTCCTTGTTCAAATCCTTCATTTTCCATAGCTTATGCATTATTTTCAGTATGTTTATGTCATTTGTACGAATAAGGGTAGTCACTCTTCCTAGGTGGCTAACACGTGCTTATTTCAGGGTTTTTGACACATGTTGGAGCAAAATCGAGCAATCATGAGCTAAAAGACAGCCAAGCCTGAGGTGAGGATTCATGGGGGGTTGTCTATGGATTTAAATAACCCTTCCTCGAGATCTTCACCCCCAACTCCGAGCTCCAAAGACCACCAAAACCGAATCTAGAAGGTAGCCAAGCAGATTTTAGAAGGGACTGTCTAACTCATATTTTGGACAGTCGAGTTCCACAGATTGAGGAGGCTAGCTAGGTCCCTCGTGATGTATAAATGTTGAGGCCTCAACTTTCGTAAGGGACTTTTGAAACTATTGTGTATTTTTCACCTCAGTGTTTCCAGTCCTATTTTGTTCTTTTGTAGCCATTTTTGGCGTCACTCTTATGATTATTTTTTGGTAATGAGAAGCAGTTCGATTTCCTATCAAATTTGAGTTTTTCATAGGAGCCATAGCTCTCAGGGTTGGGCCCAACCTGAGAGCCTAGGGCCCAACCCTGAGAGCTATGGCCTCCTCTCTGTACTGTTACTTTTCCTTTACGTATCATTGTTTCCCTTGATGCATTTGAACATATCTTTGTTAGGAATATTTAGTTATGTTGCTTGGATAGATCACTGTTTATGAATGACATTGCTTTAGGTGTTTTGGTAGGATAATAACAGAAAAAGCTTCAAAGAAAAGGGACAACCACACTCCTGGTTTCACCTCGTCCTTATTGGATTAGGGGCTGGAATTGAGGAAATAGTGCTGCCCCAACAAAAACACTAGTTTGCTTGACCATGCAATCCTTAATGTATTTTTTTTCTTTGCAGAAATCAATTATGGGTTTGGACATCTGAAATGTTTCTTTGCATAGTTGATGTACATGGTTTACTTTTCAAATAAAGCTGTTGTTCATTCATGTTGTTGATGGTTAGATTAGATTAGCTCAAGATTTGATCATTTGCAAGACTTTGTTGATTTGGTCAAAGTACACCGTGAAGGGCATCTCCTCTGCTCTTTCATCCACCCAAAGCATCATCTAAGCCTCCTGTTCTGTCTCCTAGCTGAGTTCCTTGTCTCCCATCTGCTCTTTTGTCCACGTAACCCTACCTTCTTGCTCAATCATTGCCTTAGCCTTCTTCAAGCCAAGTCAACCTTCTACACCTCCTCACCACTCCATCCACCAGTCCTTAGGCCGCTTTAGACCCCTATCCTACCTCCAGATCCATCCATGCACCTTCCCTCACTAATCCATCCTCTAGAAACCGATTTTAAAACATCTTGTAGAAATTTCTGAACATCCTGTAGAAATTCCTGAACATCCTGTAGAACCCCTGCAGACTTCCTGTAGAAGCTCACAAATGAGGTTTCTTGATAGCCAAACTTTGTGAAACTATCTGGAAGAGTGTTAGGGACTCCTTAGACCCTCTCTAAACCTTTCCAACCTTTTCCAAGCATTTCACCTCCTTGATCCACCCCTGCACAGTAAAGCACAGTTCAAGCACATGCATGAGAAAATTGACAACTTAATAAGAAATACAAAAAGATGTTTTCTCGGGACAAAGGTAGTGTAAACACATGTATTTCACCTTCATAAAAGTAATGGAATCTCTTTCCGTAGTTTGCACTCTCATATTTGCATCAGTGGGACTAGCTGGTAGAATTAGGGTTTGCTAGGGTTTGCGCTTTCCTTCAGTCTTTCAACCTCTTTTCACAAGTAGATTAGCTTCCTTTGAGATAGCTTTCATCCATCAATTAGAAAGCTTCTTCTAAGAGCTCATAGAGGTTGGCTAAAGCCCCTAGTGGACTTGTGCCAGCTGACCAAGTGACAGTTGCGACAATAGCTAGTACTTGTGCATACAACACCGTCACTTCCAAGTTTGTTACGAATGACCGGGTTGATAAAAGTAAGGAAGGGAGTCCCAGGAGTTGTAGCATTATTGCTGCAATACTGGAGCTCACCATCTTTTTTGGCGCCGTTGCCGAGAAACAGTATCACCACTTGGGCTCAGATGCAGCAAGCTTTAAACGCCAAGTACAGAGACTACTGTAGGTCCAAGGAAACTAAGGGAGAAATCTTTCGGATGACCATGGGCAGCGATGAATCTTTGGAAGACTATGAGGAGAGGTTCCAACTCAGTTATAAACAGGCCAGGTGCACACTTGACCCGGAATCTCTGAAGTTGGTTTTGCTCCGAGGAGTCCCTGAAGACCTTCTGGACACCCTTAACATGCTGGCTGGAGGAGACATCTACCAACTACCTTATGAGGACATAAAGACCGTGTTTAGAAACCATTCTAGGGCAACCCGGAAGAGAGGTAGGGGGAATCATCTCTCAGCTAGTACCTCTTTCTCCAAGCATGAGTTTGCTAACCAGATGGAAGACCTTAAGAGCGTAATGAGACAGAATATTGCCATGCAACTTGATACCTTCCAAATTCAGCAAAAGAAAGAAGAAACTGAGAGGACTTTGGCCATTTTTTGTCCTAGATGCATGAGGAAGCATCCCAAGAATGAGTGCCCATTGCACTCAATAAAGGCATGTTTCGTTTGTGAGGAAGACCATCCCACCAACCAATGCCTTACCTTGCCTGGATTTAAAGCCATGTACCTAGGGACCAAGGTGGCCACTGAACCTCTCTACTTCCTCAACCAAAGGAGGCCTCATGGACCCAGACCTTATCAACAGGGGATGCAAGGGTCATCCCAAGCTTATTACCACCCCAACCAATCCGCTCATATGCCTTCTTGGTGTCCCCCTGCTCATCCTTCCTGGTCCGCACCTCCTTCGTGGTCTTATCCATCTCCATACCACACTCAACCTCCTTCTCACTCGTTTCACTCTCATGCCCAACCGTAACCTCAGTGGAATGCACCTCAACCGGGGTGGAGGCCCCAATACAACACTCCTCCCGCCATTCTGCCGCCACCCCCAACTCAACCACAACCATTACCTCCTGCTCCTCCAAGACAACCCCAGATTCCTGCTCAACCGAACCCAAACCCCAACAATAGACAGACCCAGCAGGTATATACTGGGGAGACAACATGCCCTACCTATGCTGTGGAGATTCAGGAGATAAACCTGCGATCTGGGAAGGTCCTTCCAGAACGCCAACCTCCTCCCCTAGAGGAGGAGGAGGAGAAACAGGAAAGTGAACCCCAATCCATTCCACCCTTTCCTGAGCGACTCACAGTAACCACACAACCCAACCTAGAAGAGGATGAGCTTCTAGGAGAACTCAAGCAGTTGTGTGTGAAAATACCACTTCTCCAGGCCATAAAGGATGTACTGATATACAACAAATTGATTAAGGAGAAGTGTTTCAGGCACCCAGGTAGGCGAAAGAAAGATGCCTCGACCATCAATGTCATAGGACAACTGTCTGGTCTCATGTCGGGGCAAGTAATCTGTTCAAAGTATTTGGACCCTGGGAGTCCTGTAGTTGATGTCCACATCAATGGCACCATTATAACCCACACTTTGATTGATCTAGGGGCTGCCATCAATGTGATGACCAGGGACACCATGCTTAAGCTCAATCTTTAGAGTTCCCTAAGGAAGACCTCGACAGTGCTGCAATTGGCAGACCGCTCCACCGTGACTCTCGAAGGGATTGTGGAGGATGTCTTGGTCTCTATTGACTCCTGGGAATACCCTGCGGACTTTTTGGTCCTCTAGCCTAAGGCAAAACTCACGGGATACCCCCTCATTTTGGGAAGGCCTTGGCTGGCTACTGCAGATGCTTACATCAGCTGTCGAGCCGGAAGCATGACCATCAAAAATGGGCCTATGTCCAAACAGCTGGTCCTATACCCTTCTGCCGAACCTCTGCTAGAACATGACTTACCCCTCTCGTTGGAAGAAGAAGAAGAGGATGAGGTCTACTCTGCACCATTATGCACAGTAGAGGCCACCAAGGCAGGTCCTCCAACCGAGGATGATTTGATTGAAAACTTAATCCAAAATCCTCCCCCTGGTGGGCTATCCTTGGAAGAATTGGTAGAAGATACCCAGGCCAATGCTTTAGTGGACCTAGGTGCCACTAATCTGACCACACCCAGAGTTAAGAATGTGGAGTTTGGCCTTGAGAAGACTTTGAAGATAAGCTCCTCTCTCTCTCCCTCTCAGGAAAAGGAGCTATGTAGCCTCTTGACCTGCCATGGAGGCCTTTGCTTGGGCTACAAGAAATGAATGGGAATCCTCCCTCAGTCTGTACTCACATATCTACATCAAGGAGGACTATAAACCAGTCAGGCAAACTCAGAGGAGAATGGATCCAGCCCTAAGACATTGTTAAAGAAGAAGTGCAATTGTTGGTTCAGGATTCATCTACCCCATCTCGGATAGTGAATGGTTCCCCTCTGTGCTTGGGCCAGATAAAATTGGATATGGAGAATCGGGTGACATAGAGAATGACAAGCCACAAGAACCACTTCCTTCCTTTCATAGATCAAGTGTGGATGGTCTGGGCAGGGAAGAGGTTTTTCTCTTCCTAGATGGTCAGGGGTATAATCAGATCCAAATCAGCCCGGAGGACCAAGATAAGACCACTTTCACTTGTCCATGGGGTACCTTTGCCTACCGTGTACTTCCCTTTGGGCTATGTAATGCCCCTGCCACTTTCCAGAGAGCTGTATTAAGAATTTTTGCTGAGTTGGTCCATGATTCGGTAGAAATCTATATGGATGACTTTACTCCTTACAGGTCTAGCTTCCATGAAGCCTTATCCAACCTGGGAAAAATTTTGAGCAAGTGCATTGAGATGAACCTGTGCCTCAGTCCTGAGAAATGTGAGTTCTTGATGACTGAAGGGACCGTGTTAGGCCATACCATTTCTCGCCAGGGGTCACAGGTGGATCCCAGTAAAATTGCTATCATCAAAAGGGTCCCACCTCCTCAGAAGGTGAGAATGTTTGGAGTTTCCTAGGCTTAGCGGGATATTACAGAAGGTTGATTAAAGACTTTAGTGAGCTAGCCTCGCCATTGTTTGGCCTCTTAGCAAAAGATTTTGAGTTTAAATGGTCGGATGACAGCCAAAAGGCTCTGAAATTGAAGGATAAGTTGGTGTCTGCTCCAATTCTGAGAGGCCCAAACTGGGCCCTACCTTTCCACATCCACACTGATGCCTCGAACAAAGCCATAGGGGCAGCCTTAGGACAAGTTGAAGAAAAACTATCATATGCTATATACTTTGTCAGCAAAAACTTATCCAAGGCGGAAATGAATTATACAGTAACTGAGAAAGAGTTCCTGGCTGTGGTCCATTCCCTGAACAAGTTCCGACACTACATCACTGGATATCAAACATTTGTACATACTGACCATGCTGCAATCCGATATTTAATGAATAAGCCTGATGTGAATGCTTGTATTATTAGATGGTTACTTTTGTTGCAGCAGTTTGATTTGACCATCATTGACAAACCAGGTAAAGAAAATGCTGTTGCTAACTTTTTGTCTAGATTGGATTTGCCTGCAGGTGAAGAAGAAACAGTGGAAGACCAGATGCCAGATGAGCATCTGTTTGCTATCTCCGTACTCTCCCCGTGGTTTGCTGATATAGCCAACTATCTGGTCTCCGCACAGTTCCCTCCGCATTTATCCTCAAAGGAGAAGAGCAGAATCGTGAGGAAAAGTGCCTCATTCACTTGGATCGGGGGCAACTTGTTCAAACTTGGCCGTGATAAAATCTTAAGGCATTGTGTAAGGGAGGAGGAAGTCTTTGACATCCTCCTAAATTATCATGATGGGCCTTGTGGAGGACATTTTGCAGCCAAGAGTACTACCTTCAAAATTCTACAGGGATGCTACTATTGGCCCACTCTTCATCAAGATGTCAGAAGATATATCAGCCAATGTGACCGATGCCAAAGGATGGGGAAACCAACCCCAAGGGAAAAAATGCCTCTCCAACCTCAGGTGACTCTTGAGCCATTTGAGAAGTGGGGTATGGATTTTGTGGGTCCTACTAACCCTCCTTCGAGGCCTTACATCATTGTGTGCACAGATTATCTGACAAAGTGGGCAGAAACCAAGGCAATCAAAGCAACAACAGAAGAAAAGGTGGCTGAGTTTTTAAAAGAAAACATTTTCTACAAATTTGGCTACCCAAGAGAGTTAGTCACCGATCAAGGAAGCCAGTTCACCTCCAATTTGATTGAATACTTGCTTTCTCATCACAAGGTCAAGCATAGGACTTCCACCCCATACCATCCTCAAGCAAATGGGCAAGTGGAAGTCACCAATAGAGCACTAGAGGGCATCTTGACTAAGGTGGTGAGCAGTAGCAGAAGGGATTGGGCATATCGCCTAGTTGAGGCCACTTGGGCCTACAACACCACTTGGAAGACCACAACCAGTTTCACACCCTATGAGCTGGTCTATGGGAAGAGAGCTTTGCTGTCAATCAAGTTTGAATACAACACATTGAGGATGGCAGCTCAACTGGACCTAGATCTCAGCCATGCTAAAAAAGAAAGGTTAATGCAGCTGAATGGGTTAGACGAACTTCGAATGCAGGCCCTCCTCTACTTAGAAGTGACTCAACTTCAGAGGAAGGTATGGTATGACTGGCACCTCAATGACAAACAATTCCAGCCGGGAGATTGGGCGCTGTTATATGATTCCAGACATAAGGATTTCAAGGGGAAGCTAAGAACGAGGTGGCTAGGACCATATGTAGTGGAAAAGTGTAATGACAATGGTTCTGTCCTTATCTGTACTATTGATGAAGAAATCATCCCCATGCTCGTCAATGGGCACCGACTAAAGATCTACAGGAAACCTCTTTCGAGGCAAGAGTTCGTCAAAACTGTGGAAAAATCAGTGCTGGTCATAGAGAAGGGTTCTGCCTCTATTTTGGGCACACCCTGAGCATAATTATATATCCAAAAGAAAAAAAAAGAATGCAATAAAAAAGATCCTTGGGTGAAAACCTTTTTGAGGCGCCCAAGGCAGATGGTAGGAGTGAAAACCTCATTGAGGCGCTCCTGCTGTCTCTCTGAAAAAATGGGAATAAAAAGATCCTTGGGTGAAAACCTTTTCGAGGTGCCCAAGGTAGATGGTAGGGATGAAAACCCCATTGAGGCGCCCCTGCTGTCTCTTAAAAAAAAAAAAAAAGAAAAAAAGAAAAAAAAGGGGAAAAAGACAAGCTAATCTCTGAAAGTGTTGTAGGTTGCAGGAACACAGTGGACCAAAGGAGGCCTCTCAACTCAATGACAAGGGTCCCTATCAAGCTACCAGGTAGCTTCACATACACACCCGCCATGAACACTCATTTTTTTCAAGTTTTGGACACAATCGGTTCATGGTTCAACCTTCTACAAGAAGCTACAGGACTTTCTACAGGAATTTCTGTATTTCTACAGGAAACATCCTGTAGAGCTTTTGGATGGGCCAGAATCGAATGCAGAGAAGGATTTGGAGCTTGAAGTCCATTGAGGAGGCATGCAACCACCCTTTTCTTCCATCCTCCACTCTTTTCACCTCCTTTCACCGCCATCACTCTCATCTGGGCAAGCATACCTGCACATGCATACTAGAACTTTGTTTTTCAAATAAGAAAATTTGTTTTTTTCAAAATAAAAAATAAGGCCTTCTGAGGCTTGCGCACTTCACCTGTCTAGGCGACCTCAAGATCCTTCACCTGTGAACGTGACTCCAATTATTTTGGCATGCACCCCAGAAGGAGAAACGGTTACAGGATGTCCTACAGGAATCCTGTAGCAGCTGATCCAGCTGGAGCACCTACCATGAAGACACTAGCAGCTCGCAGAATCGGTGCATGCAATATTCGCCACCAGAGAAACAGGTCTCAAAGGCTTGTAGCTAGCAGCAGCCAATGAAGAGGAGCTCCAACACCTGAGCACGATGTAGCAACATGCAAATCCATCATCCCTCGTCCTGAAACCTGAAAAAAACCCACGTCCACGGCCGCATAGGTAAGTGCCTAACCTTATTTCGTCAAATTACATAAGCTATACTCTGAATATGCATGACTGTGAGAATGGATAGATTGAACAAGGCTGGTTGACATTCAACTGTCCACCACAGCCAGTCAAGTGGCCTCGTAGGATCCGAATTGGATCGGTTATGCCGAAAAGTTGGATAATTGACACGTGGGAAGTGTCCAGTCGGGGAGAAGCGATGATATGACAGGAATGGCGGCAGTAAATGCAGAGGAAAGAATTCAACGGTCAGGGGCACGCTAGGGAATGATAGCAATGATGTCGGCCAATGGATTAGCAGGGACAGCTCACCCTCGCACCATGAATTCCGCAGTAACTTGAAATCGGTCAGTTGATACTTATGATGCATTGCAGTCATTTATGCTCACAGCCATTTTGCAGCCAAATATGCGTCCTCCTCCTTTGCAAGTTGTTAGCCCGAGTTTTTGATCTGTTCAAACGTCCTGCTACCGCTTAGTCTGGTCCTGCGCTATCGTAACCTCCTCCGAAGCCGAGAATAATTTCTACAGGAAGTTGCGCTACAGGAAACACAGCATCCGAAGCAGCGCAGACTGTTCACGTCGAGGGTGGCAAATTTCAATGAGGTAGGCAAAATTTAACTTTCCCATGCAAATAATTCCAAAGGTGGTGAATTCGATGTAGTGAGGGGGGTAGAGAAATGTGAATGCAATTCTGTCTAAAGTTTTTTTATATCGCTGCCGAAATTGTCTTTGTGATCTACATGCGAGATTTCCTCCATGCTCGAATGAAAAATCCCTCCTGTAGAAATTGAGACACTGTCGAAACACCGGTAAAAATTGTAAATTTTATACGACTGTGTGTATAATGGAGACGTAGCTCTGCGCTCCATGTGAAAAATCCCGAAGTTCTCCTTTTGTATATGTGAGCAGGCAAGTTCAGCACAGGGTAATTGAACAAAGATATCTTTTTTATGCTCTGAGAAGGAAATCCACCCAGAATTACCAGTCTGCATGAAAACGCGAGCAAACACAGAATTTTACCATGCTGGGAGGGTTCATTTGGAAAGAAATTTTGGACTCCAAGAAATTACAGGGAAACCCCTGAGGTGGTGGACTTGTTTTCCCGTGCACACTGGATGTCATTTTGTGACAAGCTCCAAGGTCACGATGATGAAATTACGGAAGCATTCCTCTGGTCCCTAAAGCCGAAGTCAAAGACATTGGTCGTTGTCAACTTCAAAGGACTGACCCTTAGGCTCACCCCACAGCTCATCAGCAGGGTAACTGATCTTCCAATGGGGGTGCCCTAGGATAAGGAGGAGAGGAAGTTGGGTTAGAAAGCTAAAAAAGAATTCTTCTTGCCAGAAGAAAAATTCTCAGAAGACAAGAATGGAGTTCAGAGGACTAGCCTACAATCATTCTGGAGTGAAGTCAGCCTCCAAATTATGAAGTATATTACGTGTGAGGGGTGATTTAGCATCGTATATGGCTATTATTTTCGGCTACTCACAGAACTTAGACACCACATGGACCTACCCTCAGAGAAAAAATTGAGCATTCCTTATTTCCTCCTACAGTCCATGACTGAGTGTGCCACCAAAATCGGAGAGGGGACACCATACCAGCTAGCCCATCATGGGCTTATTAAGCTCCTCGTGGAAGATGCACTCCACACTTTCACTATCCCTCTCTCCTGGGGAATTTTTTAGAATATGTCAAAGGATGATGACATCCGAGTCTTGGCTGAGGAGCTCACTTCCTCTAGTAGTGAGGAGAAGGAGCATACTCAGGCAGAGAAGAAGGTTAAAAAATAAGAAACCCCTGGCAAAGCACTAAATAAAGAACAAAGAGGAACACCTACCAAAACAGGGGATGATGAAATTACACCGACACCCAGGGAGAAAAGACTACAGAGCAGGGCAGAATGGACTGAGAAAGTCCAAGTCAGTAAAGGCACCTCTAAGGCAACCTCATCCAAGATAAAAAGAAAAGTCCCTTCAGCCAAGCAGGATAAAACAATGCCCTCGGCTTCTACAGGAAAGCAGCAGAGTATTTCTACAGGAAAGGTGAAAACGGCTTCTACAGGAAGCCAAAAAGCAACCACTACAGGAATTTCTATAGGAAGTCCGAAAGAAGGACAACAGAAGGAGAAGTCGACCGAAATCCTAGCTAGGGAGGCAGTAGCTGTGCTGGCCACCCTAAGTACCTCTCCCAAGCCAAAAGAGAAATGAAAGAGGGAGACTCCTCTGTATTTCAAAGCAAGAAGGAGTGTAAGGATTAAGGCTGGCAGACCCTAGCCTCCATCAAAAGAACCGATCACCATCATGGATACCCCTACCACACCAAAGGATAAATCCCCCTCCATGGCATCCATCACTTATGAGCGGCGGAGCCCAAAAACATCCTCATGGAGGGACATAGTGGAGAAATTGAGCTCAGAAGCCTCTCTATAGGATGCTGAGGCTATTCTACAGGAAACTTTGGCTAGGCTGTGAGAAACTGAGCAGATGGAGGAGAGAGCAGTCAACTTACCGCAGGAGGAGGAGGGAGCAGCCAAGTCACCACAAAAGGAGGAGAAGGCTGATGTTATCATGGAACCAAGCCCCCAGCCCAACTTGGGCTCTTATTATAACTTTTTGGAGGCCGACAGAATTATTCCTCAAAAGTTCACAGTGCCATTATTTCTAGCACTATAGGAAGAAAGAGTACGAACCCACACTTGGATGAGGATCGCTAAATCCAAGGGGGTAGCAGATATAGGACCTCTAGAGGAAAGGCTCAAGGAAACACAAAGGGAGTTGGCAAGAGTAAGGCATGTGGAAAGCTCCCAACAAGCCAAGTTAAGAGAAGAGAATGAGCTGCTCAGGAAACAGCTCCAGCTGCAGGGACAGAGGAAAAGAGAGGACACGGTAGCCAAGGATCCCTTAGCAGAGCCTCAAGGAAAAGAAGAGATGCAAGTTGATCTCGAGGAACTTAACTAGCATCTACAGGAAAGGGAATTTCAGGCAGATATGGAGATACAATCCTGAAGCAGCAGATGCAAGAAAAGGTGGCACAACTAGCCTGCATGGCCAGTTTGGCAATTGAAGCTCTGCAATGTAGGCAACTGACCAAATCCTATGGCCTGTACCTAAGGGACCAGTGGATGCAGTTCCAAATCAACACGTTGGCACAGAGGGGTATCTCCCACATCCAAAACCCCCAGCAATTCATGGATTTATGCAATACCAGTTCATCAGAAGATAAGGCCAAGCTTTCAGAGTTTTACCTCCATAACTTGGCCCTTCCAAACATCACTTCGTGGGACCCCAACACAGCAGTAGGGGACATGCAACTGATGGCAATGACCTCATGGTTAAACCACGAAGAGAAGAGAGTAGCTGAGGTTAGGAATGTCATGGACCGAGAGTTACATGAACCACTGCTGATTAGAGCAGAGCCAGGGGACCCCACAACATTGATATCTGCTCACCAGCACCTAGCAACCAACTCTCAGGTTTTATTAGAGTACATGGATCGTCAGGGCCGGGCCATAGCACACTTCGAGGATATGGAGTGATTATTAGGGGACAATTGTGTTCATGCTTGCACCCGTAGGTGAAACACATTGTCCCACAGCCTCAAAATATGAGAATATCATACTCCAACTCGGATGAGGGAGGCTTTGGCACGGGTACCTCTCTACAAGAAGTCTATGCAGAACCTCCAAGCCAATTGGATAGGCCTCAATCTAAGTCCACCCTTGTTGTTGGGATTGTTAGAGGGAGGCATAGAAGAGGAGGAGCATAAGCAGTGGGAAGAGGTGGAGAGGAAGGCCGGATTCCATGACAGTGTGGAGGACACTACTTCAGAAGCCTGGGATGTGAGAGTGGCGATTAAAGCAATGAAAGACGAGGAGCTGGAAGAGTTGCTTAGAGGATGAGCAACCCTTTTAGCAGGGGGGTGATGATGAGCCCCAAAATTGGTAACTTGTTGGGCTCATTTGGGCTAATTATCCTTGTTCAGTCCTTGTTCAAATCCTTCATTTTCCATATCTTATGCATTATTTTCAGTATGTTTATGTCATTTGTACGAATAAGGGTAGTCACTCATCCTAGGTGGCTAACACGTGCTTATTTCAGGTTTTTTGACACATGTTGGAGCAAAATCAAGCAATCATGGGCTAAAAGACATCCAAGCCTGAGGTGAGGATTCGTAGGGGTTGTCTATGGCATTAAATAACCCTTCCTTGGGATCTTCACCCCCAACTTCGAGCTCCAAAGACCACCAAAACCGAATCTAGAAGGCAGCCAAGTAGATTTTAGAAGGGACTATCTAACTCACAGTTTGGACAGCCGAGTTCCACAGATTGAGGAGGCCAGCTAGGTCCCTTGTGATGTATAAATGTTGAGGCCTCAACCTTCGTAAGGGACTTTTGAAACTATTGTGTATTTTGCACCTCAATGCTGCCAGTCCTATTTTGTTCTTTTGTAGTCATTTTTGGCATCACTCTTATGATTATTTTTTGGTAATGAGAAGCAGTTCGATTTCCTATCAAATTTGAGTTTTTCATAGGAGCCATAGCTCTCAGGGTTGGGCCCAACCTGAGAGCCTAGGGCCTCCTTTCTGTACTGTTACTATTCCTTTACGTATCATTGTTTCCCTTGATGCATTTGAACATATTTCTGTTAGGCAGATTTAGTTATGTTTCTTGGATAGATCACTGTTTATGAATGACATTGCTTCAGGTGTTTTGGTAGGATAATAACAGAAAAAGCTTCAAAGAAAAGGGACAACCACACTCCTGGTTTCACCTCGTCCTTATTGGATTAGGGGCTGGAATTGAGGAAATAGTGCTTCCCCAACAAAAACACTAGTTTGCTTGATCATGCAATCCTTAGTGTATTGTTTTCATTTGCAGAAATCAGTTATGGGTTTGGACATCTGAAATGTTTCTTTGCATAGTTGATGTACATGGTTTACTTTTCAAATAAAGCTGTTGTTCATTCATGTTGTTGATGGTTAGACTAGATTAGCTCAAGATTTGATCATTTGCAAGACTTTGTTGATTTGGTAAAAATACACCGTGCAGGGCATCTCCTCCGCTCTTTCATCCACCCAAAGCATCATCTAAACCACCTGTTCTGTCTCCTAGCTGAGTTCCTTGTCTCCCATCTGCCCTTTTGTCCATGTAACCCTACCTTCTTGCTCAATCATTGCCTTAGCCTTCTTCAAGCCAAGTCAGCCTTCTACACCTCCTCACCACTCCATCCACCATTCCTTAGGCTGCTTTAGACCCCTATCCTACCTCTAGATCCATCCATGCACCTTCCCTCACTAATCCATCCTCTAGAAACCGATTTTCAAACATCCTGTAGAAATTTCTGAACATCTTGTAGAACCCCTGCAGACTTCCTGTAGAAGCTCACAAATGAGGTTTCTTGATAGCCAAAGTTTGTGAAACTCTCTAGAAGAGTGTTAGGGACTCCTTAGACCCCCTCTGAACCTTTCCAACCTTTCCAAGCTTTTCTCCTCCTTGATCCACCCCTGCACAATAAAGCACATTTTAAGCACATGCATGAGAAAATTGACAACTTAATCAAAAATACAAAAAAGATGTTTTCTCAGGACAAAGGTAGTCTAAACACATGTATTTCACCTTCATAAAAATAATTGCATCTCTTTCAGTAGTTTGCACTCTCATCTTTGCATCAGTGGGACTAGCTGGTAGAATTAGGGTTTGCTAGGGTTTGCACTTTCCTTCAGTCTTTCAACCTCTTTTCACAAGTAGATTAGCTTCCTTTGAGATAGCTTTCATCCATCAATTAGAAAGCTTCTTCTAAGAGCTCATAGAAGTTGGCTAAATCCCCTATAAGACTTGTGCCAGCTGACCAAGTGACTGCTGTGGCAAGAGCTAGTACTTGTGCATACAACACCGTCGCTTCCAAGTTAGTAACGAACGACCAGGTTGATAAAAGTAAGGAAGGGAGTCCCAAGAGTTGCAGCATTATTGCTGCAATACTGGAGCTCACCAGGTATGTGATATATTCATGGACATGTATTTGCCAGGTATAACAATTGGTGTCTAGTTATAGTTAGATATGTCAAGGGAATTGGAGGCCCTTGAGACATGGCACAAATGTGTTCGGTTACAAGACAATGTGCTTGACATAACATGGTAAGGTAATCAATGTATTGTTATGTTTATTTATGTAACAACAATTATGTGTTTATGGAATTATGATGCAAGGGATTGCATGGAAAAGAGACTACCATGAAATCTCAAAGAAGTTTAAAGTTGAGATTTCCCTTGGAAGCATTGGAAACCATGGGGATTGAGTCACGGTGTCTATTCTCAGTCTTATGCTTTTCATATTTTGCAACTATTTACGCTTGATTACGATTTTATTTGCGTCTTGTGCATGGCCATGCCACTTTGTTTGTGGTGTCATATTTTTGTTGGTTTTCTTCTTGTTTGATTCTTGGTCTTCCTTTTATTGTTTTTAGAGTCTTGGGAATTGGCTGGGAAAAGAGGAAAGTTAGTGGAGCTCGGGGAGAGTTGAATGAAATCTAATAGGTAATGTAGGACTCATATGAAGTTGGTGCATGTATAAGGGTAGTTGAAGATAAGAGTATGACAACTAGCTAGACTGGTTGGGTCCATTGGTCTAAATGGAAGATGGCAATACAACCATGGGAAATGTAATAAAGAAAGGTAAGGTGAATAGATTTGAGGCGTCATATGCCATGGATATGTTGGGATGATATCTGGTAATTATATTGTGATCATGATTATGTTGATGTCTATATATGTATACATGTATGTATGAATGAATGTCATGTCTAACAGGGTCATCATGGATCATGAATGTTTTATGCTAATGTTTATATGTACACATGTATGTATGTATGTATGTCATTGTCTGACTATATCATTATTGTTTTATGTTGATGTTTATGTGAACATATGTGTATGTATGCATATCGTTGTCTAACAAGATCATGATTGTTTATGCTAATATATATATATATTATATATATATATATGTATGTATGTTTGTATTTGTATGTATGTATGTATGTATGTATGTATGTATGTATGTATGTATTATGTATGTATGTATGTATGTATTTTACTATCCGATAGAGTCATTAGGGATCATTTTTGTGGAAGAACGATTGCTTATGTAGGTGAATGGCATGAAGAGGTTCCTGATCTTATGAGGAATCAATTGGGAAGAGTAGCCCTTATAAATCTATGAGGTCAATATCACGTGGTTATGAGTTGATATTATGTGATTATATTATGTCTATGTTATGGGTAGGCTATACTGAGGGATGCATCAACAAAATGAAAGTAGTGTGGTCTATGACATGCTAGGATAAGCATGGATGGTAGAGAGACACTCAAAGAAAGGTTTCTTGGTAGAGACAGTGTGGTTTTGGATGTTTGGTACTACTGTTGTGCATATGTTGTGTATGTTGTACACGTTACATCTATGATGTTGTGTGCATGCAATGTGGTGTATATATAGTGTGTGTACATGTTGTTTATGAAATGTTATGTATAGGTTGGTACATATAGTGTTGTGTGAATATTGCATATGCAATGCTGAGTATAGATGGTGCTATGTACATGTTGGATATGTAGTGTTGTGTACATACTGTACTATGCGCATGATGGATATGCGGTGTTGTGTGCACATGGTGTTGTTTGCATGTTGGATATGTAGTGTTGTGTACATATGGTGCTATGTACATGTTGTATGTGCAGTGATATGTACATATGGTGTTGTGACCATGTGGCATCATGTACTTGTTGTACATGTGGTACTGTGTGTAGGTGGTGTTGTGTACATGTTGTGCATATGGTGTTGTCTAAATGTGGTGTCATGTACATGTCATGCATATGGTGATGTGTATGCCTGACATTGTGTACAAGTGTACAACTGGTATGATGTACATGTGGCATTGTGCAGGTGGTGCCGTGTACATGTGATGTTGCATACACATTGTGCAATTGGTTCTGTGTATAGGTGGTACTTTTTACATATTGTACATGTGGTATTATGTGTATGTCATACATGTTGTGTTGTGTACATGTGGTACTATGTATGTGCATTGTGTAGTCATGGTATCATGACATGTGTATTCATTTTGTTGTACACTATGTACATATTTGTATTTTTTTGTACACTAGGTGTAGGTGTATGTATGTATTGTGTTGTACACTGGGTGTAGGTGCATGAGTTGTATTTCAAGTGTAGGTGCATATATTTCATGGTGTTGTATCCCGTGTGTGGTTGTATGTGTTGATGCACACTATGTGTATGTGTACATAGTTGAGGAGAAGGCACTAGATGTTTTTCGAGAGTGGAAACTGTTTCAGAGTGCATATGGAATAAGGACAAAGGTAGAAGCTAAGGATTGATTACAGGATAAGTATCAATATTTTATTTTAGTTTTATTATGCATGTGATTTATGATTTTAGTCTATGTTGATTACATGTGATCTATGATTCTGATTTATGATGATTGCATGTGATTGATTTTGATATATGATGGTTGTGTTTTGAGCTAACCTAATATGATATTTTTATGAATGTTGATTTGGTCAAAATGCTAGTTTGAATTTTTGTGACAAGAAGTAACCAATATTGTAAGTGTACATTATTGACAAGCTACCAATGAGGTATGATGTGAATTTATTTCAATTTATTTTAAATCTAATGGAAATTATGTTCTTGGTACGGGAATGCATGAACATGCCCTTTTAGGTGGTTGAAACTAACTAGAAGAATTAGCAGTGTCAGTGAAAGGAATTGGAACATGCAACACTATGTTGGTAAAGCACTTTAGGAGCAAGGCCATTGTGGGACATTGGTACCCAATAGTGTCCATTGACTTCCATGAGCATGATATGAAAGATATGATGGTTTTAAGGCAAGTATATGGATTGGTTTGTGTATATTATAATGCGAGGAAGCCTTGGCATGGGATGGACTACCTGGGATGTGGGTGTTGGTGGAACTTGGAAGGTGTGTGACTACACCGAAGGGGTGACTAGATTGCCTGAGGGACTATGTAGCGGAGAAGGGAAGGCCAGGGATATATTTGTTTTGGTCATTATCATTTATAGATGGAATCAAATGCACACTCGGAGTGTGTCCTAGAACAATGAGCCGGTAACTGTTCATTGAGAGGACAAGTGGCACAAGATTATAGCGCTGGACATTGGATGGAGATTTGACCTTGTAGTGGATTCTAGACTTCTTGGGAAGGAGGTGAATCCTGGTATTACTTTGAGGGTGGAGATGTGAACATCTAGATTCCCTTATTATGGACACATGCATTGTATCCTTTTATTTTCCGGTTGAGAAAATGTTTATGTGTGTATATGTGGTAATTATTGTAAATACTGTAATGAGTTGTGTTATAAAGCTCCAATAAATAGTATGTTTGTCATGTTTTAGCAGATAGTCATTGTAAATATTGCAATGAGTTATGTTAAAAATTTCCATGGGAAGTATATATTTTTTTCAACAACCTTATTGGTTATAGGTGTCATTGAACACCAAGGACGGTGTTCCCCCAAGGTGGAGGGTTTTGTAACTACCTTGGTTAAAAATCCATGTAAAAATATATAATACCACGGTCACGGGACACATATTCCAAGCTGAATGGTGGGAAAAGCATCCTAGTGGGTGTTCATTCAATTTATTATGGCTAAGGAAATTGGTAAAGGAAATGGAAAAGGATTTGGAAAGACATGATGCATTTATTGGCATATTATTTATGAAAATAAAGGAAATTAGGAGAAAAGGGAGGTGAAAGGTCACAAGTTTCATATGAGGAGGAAAATGAAGGAGAATAATGGAAACTGATGGAAAATGAAGAAAATAAAGGCCTCATTAATAAAAAGGCTTTTGAGGATTAGTTGGCAAGCTTTTCTTGACAGGTTTTAGTGGAGCTCTCTTCCATTCTCTCTCTCATACTCTTGTACACTTAGAGTTTTCTTGGAGAAATCTTGGAGAGTGTGGAATACTTGGATGCATGGAGTAAGAAGGAAAAGGAAGATCAAGAAATCGTAAGAGGACATCATAATCAACAACTACAACATGTTTTTCTTGCAGGTACCGAGTTGCATGTATATTTTCCTCACTAGTTTTAATATGAATGGCATATGCATGTGGTTTATTCGTCATGATCTTTCATTATCATGGAAGGTTGCCTGGATTGACATAGGATTTTCCTAGCCTTGGCATTTCTTCGATAGTCATGGTGTTGAGGTTTCATTTCCTTGTTTTTCTGGTTGGTTATCATGTTTCCTTTAGCTTGGGTTGAGTTACTAGTCCTAGAAGCATTGGTTGAAAAAATTCTCTAGAAGCCCTTGGTGGGTTGAGTTACTAGTCCTAAAACCCCGGTTGGACAAACGCTCTGGAAGCCCTGCGA